>BFEA01001147.1:76908-90660 GCA_003427395.1 Chara braunii
ACAAGATTGAGAGCATCAACACTAGGGGAAAGTTCACCGAAGTATCCCAAGATGAACCGCAACACACACAAGCATCCAAATCAGTAAAAACACAAGATTGAGATAAGAAACACTAGGGGAAAGTTCAACGAAGTATCCGAAGATGAATTGCAACACACACAAGCATTCAAATCAGTCAAAACACAAGATTGAGATTATCAACACTAGGGGAAAGTTCACCGAAGTATCCCAAGATGAATGGCAACACACACAAGCATCTAAATCTGTAAAAACACAAGATTGAGAGCATCAACACTACGGGAAAGTTCACCGAAGTATCCCAAGATGAATCGCAACATACACAAGCCTCCAAATCAGTCAAAACATAAGATTGAGAGCATCAACACTAGGGGAAAGTTCACCGAAGTATCCCAAGATGAATTGCAACATACACAAGCATCCAAATTAGTAAAAACACAAGATCGGGAACATCAATACTAGGGGAAAGTTCACCGAAGTATCCCCAGATGAATCGCAACATACACAAGTCTCCAAATAAGTCAAAACACAAGATTGAGAGCATCAACACTAGGAGAAAGATCACCGAAGTATCCSAAGATGAATTGCAACACACACAAGTATCCAAATCAGTAAAAATCACAGTTTTGGAGGGAGGAAGAAGATGAGGAAGGGGGAGAAGAAGAAGGGGAGGAGGGGAAGGAGGAGGAAGAATGGCAAGTAGAGGAGGAAGAAGGAGGAGGAGAGGGAGAAMARGAGGAAGMAGAAGAAGGAGAGGAAGAAAGAAGGAAGAAGGAGGGGAAACTTCCTCCCTTCCCACTCACCTKTTGTTGGTCCCTAGGCAATGGATTCCCAAGTTTGGCTCTAGCTCCTTGAGTATGGCTTCCCCACCTCCCAAGTTCTCTCCTCCTTCTCTCAGTCCTACTCTCAAGTTATAGTCGGCTCCTACCTCTAAGGCTATGGAATCCTTCCCTCTATAAGGGCTAAGGGGACCCCTTTCAGCCTCTCCTACCTCACAGTTTGGGGGCTACGGCAGACCACTCTCCTCGCTCCCTCCTAGTCTCTAGACCTTCTCCCTCATCCCTATCACCATAGTCAGGCTCCAGGTTAGCTCCGACTCTCACTTCCTTGCTCTACTTCCACTATGACTCACTCATGGACTCACTCATGGACTCATTTTGGCAGCATGGGCTCCTCTCATGCTCAAATGAGAGTGGCGGCCTGCACCTCCAGCTTATGCAGGCTGAAACTGGTGCACCGCCCAACCCCTRGGCCTCCCCACGTGCCTCTAGGTGGAGCGAGGTACCTCCAAGGCCAAATTTCCGGTTTGGGCCTATCTGGAGGTACCCGGGCCTCATTTTGGCCAGGTACATGCAGTTCGAGTGGCTGGTACCCTCTCGGACTACCTCTTGGCCTACCCCGACCTCTTTTCATTTCGAAAAGAGCTGCCTTTTGGGGTACCATTACCCAAAATGCTGCCTTTGTGAAATTTTAAGGGCCTAAAGGCCAATTTTTCGTCTTTTTCCTGGTCTAGGCCTCTTTTGGGTAGGCTGTTGCATTTTTTCAAGTGGCGGCTCCAATCTCAGCCTTGGATTTGGCTGAGATCCATGGTTCTCATCATTCCGACCTACCCCCAAGCTCCCCTTGGCCCAAATTTATGCCTTTTACTTCAATTTTCCATTTTTTTGGTGCATCTAGCTCAATCCTTGGGCCAAATACGCAGTTTTGTCTTGTTCCTCTCTTTGTTTTCCCTCCATTTTGCTGCCAACTCATTCCGGAGCTAGCCGTTTTGTGTCAGCCCACAAAAAACAGCTAGATATCCTCCTCCGCAAGATCAGATTTCAGATCTAAGGCCCAAAAATGAGCCGGCCAACTCACATCAGCATTTTTCTTTATTTTTGTTGCTCAAATTCAGATATTGCAGAGATAATGCCCCAAGGACCTTATCTCTGCAGTCCGGACTGCACTCCTAGGATGTAGGAGGGATAAGGTCATCATTGAGACCTGCTCGTCCCTACCGCTGCAGTCCCAACCTCGCGACACATTTTCCTCCACCCATTCCTCCTCCTTTGTCTCATTCGTCCCTTTTTTATTCCCCTTCTCTTTTATTACTATGATTGGGATAAGTGTCCAACAACTATTTCTCCTCTTTCTGGCTGTTGGACCTTTCCCAAGGTTCGGTTTTGCGGCCGGCAGGTGACCGTTGCACTTCGAATTGCTATAGTGGCACCTCCATGATCCTAGGGGCTCCTTTTGGTTGTCGCCGCTCCCAGCTTGAAACCCCCTTGCTCCGATTTTCTCCGGCCAGCGATTTCTTCATGCGAGGCCTTGGGACTTTGTTTTTCTTTGTCCTGGCTGATCCGGAATAACCAGGACTGCTGGCCGGCCCCCTTATTACCACTATTCCCCCCTCTTTTCCCCTCGGCACCTCCCGCCGGCGCTTGCCGCGGCGGTACTTAGCATTTTCATCCGGACCCCTGGCCCGGACGGTCTAGTCCACCTGACCTTATGTTGTCTTATTTTTATCATTGTTGCGCTTGATCCAAGGTCCACTTGGGTCATCCCAGGTGCCCTCCGTCTTTCCCGTCTCACGCCCGTGTCCTCCGTTCTATCGACAATTTTCGTGAGCACCCGACTTCTCCTCTTTTTCTTATTGTTCCTAGTCCCGCCCCCTTTTTTTCTGGCGTCATCCCGAATGATGACCCGCTCTCGTGCGCCCGCCCCTTTGGGCTGGTTGCCGATTATTTCGCCGACGTCTCCGACCTTCAGCCCCCGTCGACGGCTCCCGACACTTCATCCCGTCGATACCCGTCCTGCTAGTGGTTCCGCTGGTGCCGTCATTTTATCTAGGCCCACGCGGTCCCTGGCACTTCGGCCCGCCTGCATTACGTCTTTCCCTTGGTCTCACGTGGTTCCCGGTACTTCGCCCTGCCGACACCACGCCGTCCCTTGGTCCCCCGTGGTCCCCGACATTTTATCCTGTCGATACCGCCCCATCCTTCGATCCCATGTGGTCCCCGACACTCCTGCCCCACCTGTACCACGTCTTTCCTTGGTGCTCCTGACGTCGTTCCGCCCCGCTCCCCGTTCCTCTTGCGTCCCGCACGCTGTTCCGTTCCGGGTGCCGGCTCCCATCCAACCGGCAACCTCCTTGGCCCTCTTACCGCCATGTCACGTCAGCGCCTTGTGCCCTGTCCCTTCCTACTTCCTTCCTTCCCTTGCTGCGCACCTCCTATGCTACTACCGACTTCCCGGCGGCCCTTCTCCGTCCTTGGGGAAAGAGTCGCCCCTGCATTTTTCTCACAGTCCTTTGCCGCTTCCTGCTTAGACAGTCCCTTTCTAGTTTGGCGGTCCTGATGACTCTGGGCAGCCTCTAGCTTCCTATTGTCTGTGCCCACGCTTCCGATCTTTCCAGCATTACTGCCTCCGGTTTTCTTTGTCGTGCACAAATTGGTCATATACAGTCTCTCGAGTGACGGGAAATCATTCGGGACTCACTAGTCCCGACATATTCCCCCCACTCATTCACGATGTCCTCATCGGGCACCAATCCATGATCAGTAGGAATTTTGGAGTGATAGACAGACGGGGAAGAGGAGTGGGGTGGGATGAGTAGTTAGCTTGGTGGGGGTCCTTTTGTCTTTCCCACTCTTTTCTTGGGTCCTTCTTTAAGTTTCCGCCCCTTGGGGCGGAGGAGGGTATGAAGGGGTCAAGGTTTTGTTCCGGGTTTCCTTTCAATATTGTAACGTTCCCAAGCTCAATAATATATTTGTAACGAGCGTGTAACACTCTTTGTGCATCAACGTCCGTCTCAAAGTTGTATCTCTTTCTCACTGGAACTCCCAAATACCCAAGAGTTTCCTAACAACCTCCGGTATCGTCCCACAAAAGATAGGACGACAAACCCATCACCCTCCCCATGGACCGAGGTAAGAGGAAGATTTTGACGGCGAATGTCACAAGGATCATCCGCCATGACTTCCTTCAGGTGCGAGCTAGCAACACGTCAAGGGTTTTAAGCAGCTTGATGTCTCTTTCTTTCTTTCCTTCCTCATCAAGTTGTCTAGCATTGCCCTTTGGGGAGGTCCGTCAACAGACATGTCTWGCAYTAGTCTTTTCATTGTACGTTATTTCTCGCTCTTGACAATATCTTGAAGGCTGCATTCGTAATCTCAAATTTATCTTCCCATTTCATCGAGAAAACATTCTCGAGCAGGCACCATCCTGGTTTCGTCTCATTAATTACTCTTAGGACATCCACACCTTTCCAGTACAAGCTTTCCTCTCCCCAAAACTCAGGCATGGCCAAATCCACATGCATTCTTCCTGATTCTTTCTTCCTGGCTTTTCTCGGATCCTGCCAGTTCCGCATGCATATCACCCATTTGCCAATCCTTGCCTTTTTCCCTTGTCTTGATTTTCATGTGTGCTGCTCAGTTCTTCCCTTTGATCATTCCTTTCTCACCCGTCTTGCCAGGCTCTTCCTTTCAAGCTCATGCAGGCCAGTCACACAGCCATACCTCCGCTTACCAGTCCATTCAGAATCAATCATACTAGCCCTTTCCTTCCTGGTTATCTAACCAGACCCTTTTCTCAAGTTCATGCCATGTCACTTGCTCAAGTCCCTTCTGTCACGGCCTCTTGTCAGGCCCCCCCTTTTTCTCAGGCCCATGCAAACCAATTACAAGTCTTTTTCCATGCGTATTTATTGGTAGATGTCACACCTTCCCCCCACTCAAAACGCGATGTCCCCATCGCGCGACTGGTTCTCACTCGGAGGTACGCAGACCTTTGGCCCGCCAACCACAAGTCAAGGACACAAGCCCATCCGCTTCACAAAAGGAGGAGTGATCAGTTCCTCCCCAGCGAACGACGCCTCATCCTTCTACTCGATTCGACCTTTGTTCTCTCACGTGGCGAGCACCAATGCTGAGGTTCTTCCCCGCGTCTGTCTGGTAGGTCCAATCCAAGCCTGTCAGGGCCTCGTCTAGCCGTAAGAGTGTTCCTCGCGAATCGTTCCTCCCGAGTGGTGGTTTTCTGGATTCGGGCCTCTTCCTTTCAAGAGAGTTAGGGCTCTCGATTAGTTCGCGAGTGGAGTTACGAAGACCTCGCAATTAGTTCCGAAACGGTTGTAATGTTCCAGCAGGGCAGTGTCAATGCCCCGTGGTGGTGGTGAACTCCACCCGGTACCTCGCCCAGCCTCTCCTCTTGGACAGTGCCGCCCAACTTAGCGCGGGCAACTGTGGTCCGACCCAAACGGCCATGGCACCCCTCTATGACATAGCGTGTGGTTGGAGAGTAGCAGAATAGACTTAGATAAGAATGACTCTCTCGCCCATTTGGCTCTCTCGCCCTTTGACGTTTAGGCGTTCAACAGGAGGCGCAGTTTCAACTCCCCGACTAGAGCTCATTGTSGGRGGTGGTTCCGGACGTCCCGCACTGATCCAAGTGGTAGGTGCCTTAGTCGTTTAACCCTCATCCTCTCGAAGAGGAACAGGTCGCGCTGAGACTTTTTTCCTTAAAGGGATAGAGGTTTTGGGTTCGCGGTGCATGCACCGGTATCCTCTTCTTGCTAAGGCGAAAGACTAGAAGAAAAGAGAAATTTCATTTTAGTGCTCTTTCCAAGTTCATTTCAAGTTGCCAAGGGTCCCCTGTTTATGCAAACCAATTTTCAGTACTCAATCCAATGTCCATGCTCAGTCTCACTTCCATTCTCAGTCTCATTCCAATGCTCAGTCCAATTCCAATGCGCAATGCAATATCTCTTTCAAGGCTGAGTAAGAAAATCTTTTCCAAGGCTGAGTCCAATATCTTTTTTGAAAGCTCAGCTCTTTCCAATATATCTTCCAAAGCTCAGCTCTTTCTAGTATCATGCATTTCAAGCAGCCATGCAAGGGGGCCCCAGTGCCAGTTCCAAAGAATGACCCTTGTCAGGGGCCATTCCGAACATCCTGATTAAGGTCGTTCTTTCCATTTCCAAGTCGAATGACCTAGTTAGGGCCATTCTTATCCATTGCAACGGAACAACTTGGTTAGGGGCACCCTTGTCCATTCAAATTGGACAACCTGGTTAGGGCGACCCCTTATCCATCGCAATGTTAGCGCCCGAGGGGGTGGGCCTCGAGGACACGGATCCTATTCTCGTCTCGGGGGTTAGAAGATGACCATCCTTTTGGGTTTTTACGCATGATTCTTCCTCTTTCTCTTATCATTTATCACACTCATGTCCATCCATACATCCGACTTAGCGTCTAATGCTCAATTTGAGGCTCGCGACCTCAAGCAGCACTAGCCCGCCCGACCGTTCAACCATTACAGGAAATTTTGGATCATTTCAATGTTTCCCTGCCACTTTTCCGACTTCTCATATCTTCTGAAAGCTCTGGACTTGTCTAGGGTAGGTTAGATTAGGCTCCTAGGGAAGAGGATATCTCTTTACCCATAGGTCCCCTAACCTCTCGCAAGGACTTTATGCAACGACTCACTCAATCATGGATACATGGTTAAAAAAAAAAAGAGTTTTCGCCATCAACTGTTTTTTTTTTTTTTTTTTTTTTTTTCAATCCCAATAGTTTTAATACTCTTGCCTACTCTCAGAGTCAATCATCCCTAATCCCCTTTTCTTACTACCAGAAAAAGTTCACATTTCCCCAAAGAAGCGAATACTCGTACAAAGTAACACAAACCTCCCAACCCCTTACTAGTTTCCTCAATCCAAAAAGTAGTTTCATCGCGGTCCTGAAAAAAAAACAAGGAGACAAAGTTCGAATGCAAAGGTCATATTACAGACTCGTCTCATCTAAGTCCCTTTGTTTTCCCCTTACTTTCCCTTAGCCACCCCAGCCATCCATGGTTCTATTTTTAGTGCAAAAACGCTCTCGTGCCCATTCCCGAAAAAGCAACGACTTATATGAAGTAGCATTCGTTACCCAGTCCCTAGCCGCTTCGAGCTTAGCAACTGTCTCATCACAGTTCATTCAGAAAGAAGTTCAAATGCGCAAAAGAAAGATGGCAGTTCTTGCTGCCCGGGTACCAACCCTTCCCCGATTTCAAGCTAACCCCCATTGTCCCTGCTATTCCTTTAATGTCCAGGTGGCCTGCGTCGAGCCTCCCTCCTTGCACGGTCCTCCATTTCCTGCTGCATTTACCTCTTTATTCCTTGCAATTGAAGGAGTGTTTGCTCTGTGAAAAAGGTTGTTGGGGATAGATCCTCTCCCCTGCCCAGTTTTGCCCTTGCCTTCATTATCCACCGAAACCGCCAAATAATGCCYCATTGATCAAACCAGTCGCTGAAGGTAGGCCCGAACTCTTCTATCCATTTGTCATTTTCCTGACCCGGTTCCTCCTCTCTTCCCCGTTCTTCCCTAGTGGGTGTCGTTACCTCATCTTCTTCCTCTTCGCTGGTGAGGTCAATGAACTCAACGGGCTCATTCTCTCCCGGCCGTTGTCCCTCCTCTTGGTTCCCCTCCTCCAGACTTTGTCTTTTTTCCGGGTTCCCCTCTTCCTTACTACTAGGATCACTGTCTGAAGGCAGCTCTATTGGCTCCCCTTCCTTCGGTGGTGACGAACCTCTGGTCCCTTGTTTTATGCCCCCTCTATTCACCACCAGGTTGTGATCATACCCCACATACAGTTTTCTTTTCCTGGAGCTAGGCTCTCCAGCTTGTCTTGACGACTGTCCCTCTTCCGGCCTGTTAATTGCACTGCTGTCATTCTCATTTCCAAACTCCATCTTGTTGTTTTCTTGTTGCCTTCTTCTTCTTCCCTGGCCCTGTTCATACATAACAGTCACCACACCCCTCATACACACACACACCCTCCCATCCCCATTTGCAGATTGCAGGGCTTCCCAGGACCCTTAGTTGCSCCTACGTAGTTKGTGGTCCYATCATTCCTTRGTCACATTATTCCTATTGAAGGCACCTCATGTAAGCAGTCCCCCAAAATTGCCCCGCCAAACTACGGTACATTGTCCCAAGCTTTCATCCTCACACTCAGCCCAAGCAGTCATCCCATGTTCCCTCAGAGAATAAGACACACAAAACGAGCAACCCCTATGGTCATAATCACTTCCTCAGGAGGATGGTCCAGAATCATAACCAGTTGCCTGTTTTTCATGTTGTTGATTCCCTTGTTTCCCCATCCCGAGTCTCTTGTAGCCATTGTTCCAAAGGGTCCCTGCTGAAGTATCTGACCAGCCTTTGTCCCGTGAATGGTCCCCTTATGCTAGTACCATCGAGATCCTTCGGTTCAAACGTGTTCAATCCCACCCGCTTCGGGATCCTGTAAGGCCATTTAAATCTCTTTCCCAGCTGCCCAGACCATGTACTTTCCAGTGCCGAGTTCCTGAYTAGCACMTTTTCCCCTACTTGGAGCGGCTCCTTCCGAATATTCTTCACCTGGTCCCATCTCGCTTTGTCCCTCATCCGACTATCCATCACGCGGTTAACTACTTCCTCCAGTGCCTCCTCATTTCTGGCGACCTGCTGGCAACGTGCGGCGATTTACTCTTCTGTAGTCAAGTGCGGATGGTCATCTAGCCTGTTCCAAGTAGGAAYGAGAGCTTCCACCGGGAAATCRATCTCCCTTTTCATACCAGAGTTCTGCCGGAATACACCCCGTCGTTCTCTTTGGTGTCACGTTCTCAGAGAAGACTGTCTGTCTAAGATACCGCGACCAATTTCCCAAGTCGTCCGCTGCCAGCTTCGCGATTGTGTTCTTCAGTGTCCGATGGCCCCTTTCTACTGGTGCATTTGCCTCAGGGTGGTATGGTTCCGTGATCTTAATAGGTACGCACAAGGCCKTAAGCCTGCTCAACASTTCCTGGTTGACAAACTCTCTCYCATTGTCTGTTATGAACCTGCGCACAAARGGGTGTCTTAGGTAGAAGTCTTCWACCCAATCAACCACTCCTTTCCCTGTCTTCCTTTTGAGGGTTACRGCCTCTACGTAGCCACTGAGGTTATCCCTTGCATCCAGGATGTATCTATACCCATCCGTCGATACGGGCATGACTGCGAGATCAAGGTGAACAAGGTGCCCTGGTCCCAGTACCCGAGTGGGTCTAAGGGGCTCATAAACCCGTACAGAGCTCTTCTCTTGACATATCAGACACGTTTGACAGTATGTTGCGACCATGTCTGCCATTCCAGGCCAGAAATACAGGGGCACGATCTTTGCAAGTGTCCCTTTTGACGACCGGTGACCTCCGGCTAGCCCATCATGCATTGCCTGGATTACGTCCAACTGCCTAGATCTTCCACAGACCACACGCCTAGGCATCATCCCTTCCTCCCTGTGACCGTTTCTTAAGACATAATTCTCTGCTTCCTCCCTCGCCTTGGGGCTGACTTCCCTAGGCTGCTTGTTGCCTACCAGGAGCAGACCGATTTCTCTGAAAATGCCCTCGTACATCTGTATGATTCCCGCCCTTTTTTATCAGCATCCTGCCCTTCTTGATTGTCGTTAACTAAATATTGTCGCTCTCTTTGCGTCCATGATTCTGCTAGGTTCATCACGGCGTCTCGTCCTCCTTCTACTGCCATTGCCATCAGTTCCTCCTTGGGCCGTACCGCCGCACCCCATGAGTCTTTTTCCTCTTTGCGCCTGACTTTGGCGACTGGTCCTTCCCTGAGTTCCGCGACTACTGCAGGTGCGCCCTTTTCCAAGGTCTGAATCAGCAACTGACCTGTTGTGAGTGCTGAGTCAGCCATTTCATTATCCACAACAAGGGTTCCCCCTTCGTATTCTAGGAAGGCGTCAATTGGTTCCGCGTCCTCTACTCCTTCTGGCGTGATACATACCCTGCTCAGTCCATCTGCCCTGTTTCGAAGCCCCGCAATTCGCTCGACCTTATAGTCGAATTGCCATATGAAGCCTATCCATCTGCCGACGGTCGGATCTATAGGCTTGTAATTCTTTAGAGCCCCGACGACGTTGGTGGGATCGGTCCTTAGGATAAATCGCCTTCCAAACAGGTATGCCTGGAAAGTCTTAAGGCAATGCAGGACCGCTAAGACCTCCTTCTTGAACTGTGAGTACTGTTGTTCCGCCCAATTCAGGGTCCTACTTTCAAATCTGATTGGTTTTTCCTTGCCTTCCTCACTTTTGTGTATCAATACGCCCCCTACTGCCATGGGACCGCCATCTGTCTTTAGGATGAAGGGGCGTCCTACTTCGTCATTAAAGCAGGGTGCTGCTAAGGTAACCTGATCGGAGGACAGGATGTCTTTGAGGGTCTGTGTTGCCGCTTCCCTATCCTCGGTCCATTCCATAGTACCCCCTTCTCTGATCATTGCGCGGATTGGTTCAGCTATCTTAGCAAATCCTTTGATGAAGATCCTCCGGAATCCGACCACCCCTAGGAAGGCTCGTACTTCCGTCGTGGTGCCCAGGGGTGTTGGCCATTGGGCAATCTTATCAGTCTTTGCTGGGTCAGGTTTCCTTCCATAGACCCCACAATGAACCCCACAATGAAACCCTAGTATGGTTACTTCCGGGATGGTCAGGATGCTCTTGGATCCGCTTGCAGTAATATTGTAAACTAGGAATCGCTGGAGTAAGTTCTTAATATCCTGCAAGTGGTCCCAAATAAAGTTCCGTACGCCCGGCTGGACCCCTGCCTCGTCCTTGTACCTTGTGCCTTTTACGGGATTATCATCTATATAAGGTTCACACTTCTCCGGAGACATATCCCCTGCGACGGCGAGCATCCTCCTCTGCGCCTCTCCTACCGCATTTGTGAAGCCCATAGAGGTCACTTGCATCTGCAACTGCCCTACGGGGGTGTGCATTGCGGTATACGGTCTATCCCTCGCATCAAGTGGCAACCRGTCGTAACCTGAGTACAGGTCTATCAGGGASTAAATGCTCCRCCCGGCGTGAGATTCGGCAAGCAAGTCCGCMTGTGGGAGCGAGSTTGCATCCCTAATTGTTACCGCATTGAGCTTCTGCAAGTCCTGGATCCACYTGAGCATCTTGTTGGGCTTCCGGAAAACGAACCACTTGCTCGCATAAGGGGATGCGGTGGGCTCAGCKACGAACGAATCTATCTTGGCCCTAAGTAGGTCAGTGACTTCCGCTGCTATCCCAAACTCGTAGGYAGACCCTTTATCATTCCAACATTCATGCTCTACCGTGTGGATCCTAACCGGAGGAACTAACTTAGCGTCCAACCGTCCTTTCTGGTGATGATTGAAAGCGAAAGCTAAATGAAACTCCTGACACGCCTTCCTTATCAACTGAGTTTCCTCTGCTGTTAGAAACCCTTCCACTCCTATTTTCATGGTATCTGCTACCTCATCTGGTATGCGATGCCCTTCCGTTGCCCGCCTCTCCCTTATAATCCGTAGAATCTCTTCTTCTTTTTCCATGGTCTCTTCCCTTGATGTTTCTACTAGGATCGAGACCGGTTTGGCCTTCTTCCCTACGGGTTTCTACTTTCGCACACTCCCTTCTGGGATCGTTCTCCTAAAAAATGAATGGTCGGGATTGGCCTTGCCACCTCCATGGTACGGGGTTGAAGACTAACAACCTTCCCATTAAGGCAGTAGCCCTTCTAGATTTCTTCTTCAAATTTTGCAAATGCTGTCGTATCTACCCCAACTTTATGGTATCTAATAGCTTTGATGAGCTGTAGCAAGTAAGGAATTTCGAGTACTACTTCCATCGTTTCCTTCCGTCCCTCGTTTTCTGTGAGCATGACTCCTAGGACCTCGTCCTCCTGTCTCCTTTTCTTTTGAGGCAGACCCATTTTGATCCATTCCTTTTTGCTAAACACTTCCTCAATCATAATTTCTACCCTTTCCCTCATGCCTTCCATCCGTGCGATTGCGCCTTTCCGTGCACTTTCTTCAAACGTCGRCAACCAGGTTGCCATCTTACCCTTGGGAGGGTCCCCTCCAGTTCCGAGGAGTTTGAAGAGTTMTCCACGACCAGTCACCGGATCCTCTATGTCTACCATATACGTRCCATCATGYAGGTGYCTGCCGATCATTTCTACATTGGCRCAYCATGGTCTCYCAAGGATTATGTCATGGTCCATTTCTTCCATGACGGTCATCCGTTGGAAAGACCAGATGGATTCCCGAATTCCTGCCCTGACCTCGCATTTGGTGACATAACCAGTGAAGGGAATTTATCCGCCCGCTCCCCTGATACTCCYWGCTACCTCCTTGTTCACTGTACACCCCGTCATTGTTGCGAAATCCCGTCGTACGAGGGTGATTTCTGCGTCGCCATCCACTAATGCATCGGTGTGGTGAGTTCCRATCTGGACTTYAAGTTTTCCTACRGGYAGTGCGTGGAAGCTTAGTTTGGTGCCAGGCGGTGCTCTCATGACTTCGCCACCTTCTCGGTCCGGCAGATTCAGACGAATATYGGCAAAGGTTTTTTCCAAATCTTCCARGGCCCCTGGAATGCTTTGGAGGTTAGARACTCCTTGTGGCGCTTCGGCCTCCTCGGGTCCTTGTTCCTGTGGTTCCGGAGCCTCCTCTACTTMTACACGTTTACGCGTCAATAGCTGCCTGAGGCCCTTGAGCAGTCTCGGGCTTGCCTGCARCATGGTCTGGAAGGATACCGACACCATGGTGCCCAGGAATTTGCTCAGAGTGTCATCTAATTCGGGCAGTGTCAGAATCTGGATCTGGTACCTGAACTTCTTCTTTGCCGCTGTGGCTTTATCTACGGGTTCCTCTTCCCTCGTTTTTCCATAAACCTTCTCCTGTTCCCTGGCCTCAGCTTCCTCCTGATCTGCTCTAGCCCCCGCGACTTCTTCCATTACTGTGTCTCGGATGAGCTTCTTTTCCGTGCCAGCCCGTCTGGTAGTAATGTTTACCCTATCCTGCCCATTACTTTCCAGGATGAAGTTGACCTGAGGCCCGCGCCCCCTTGGTTGGTCCCAGACAAGCTCAGCTACTGGCTCTGCTTCTATGACCGCTATATCCAAGTTATTTAAGAGGATGACGACACGCCGCATTCCTCCTGGCGAATTCCATTTTACGCGCTCTCCCTGAGGTCTAATGATGTCATGGTTAAGTCTCGGACAGGTCCTTACGAAATGCTCGACCGTTGTACAATATTTGCATTGTTCATTGGCCGGGTCCCTTCTGGGGAAACCTCGATTGGTTACTGCTGCTGGTATTACGACTTCTTGGGGCGGGAGGGCGGGTCGGGACACCTGTGCCTGCATTACTAATAGCGCATTTTTCATTTTGTCCATCTTGTTGTCAACCCCGTGCACCCTTTCATGCAGGCTCTCTATTCCCTTTTTGACCTTATCCCCCGTTTTCCCGGTCAGGTCTATAACCTYCCCTTCCTTAAGCRGGGCCAGGGTCTCAGTTACCACTGTCTTCTCTGCAAGGTYTGTTACCGTACTGAAATCCACATCCCTTGTGTATTCAAACTTGCTGGTCCGCTGGTATGCTGACAGAATCTTATCCTTATCGAACTCGGAGAACTGCCTGAGGAAGTATTTACTCATTATGCGATCCGTTACCCCGGGAATTCGCAGCGCCACTAACGTAAACGCCCTTAGGAAATCGTTGTAAGTCGCATAGTTTTTACTCTGGACTGCTGCTAATTCACTGTCGAGGCTCGCAAAAGAAGGTATTTCAAGAACGACGACAGGATGGATCGATGGATGACCAATGGCAGACCGGCAGGCACGACAGCAGGATTGAGCAATCGACAACACACTGCGGGGGTCTATGGGCAAGCAAGCGTACGACCTGACATTGTATGCTCACCTGCCTTCAC
>BFEA01001147.1:91740-112666 GCA_003427395.1 Chara braunii
AGCAGTTGAAGAAGGTTCACAAGTTTCAGCAGCTCTTCGATTGGGAGGACTACTTCAAGCTTGCTTCATTGGCCAGGAGATCGGAGGGCTTCAACTTCGTCATGGACTGGAGCGTGTACGACGAGATAGAGGCGATGACGAAGGGGGATCACACAATCCACCCAAAGAATTTGGTGGACACGGGGGCGCCGGGGGGGGTTCAGATGCCCGCAGGCGCAGGGGTGGGAGGGGAATCCATAGGCAGTGAGGGCGGAGGGAAGCCCGTCGACGAAGAGCAGGGGTTGACGAAGAGCAGGGGTCGACGAAGAGCAGGGGTCGACGAAAGATTCGACATTCAACACCGGGAGCGCCGACTGTTTCGGGAAGAGGAAGAACATGCGATAACAAACCTTTGACGTCGTCCTCGAAGTCATGGACAAACATGGAATGCTCATGGCATGACCATGGCATGACCATGGACAATGCAACCAAGCAGCAATGCTCTACGATGTTACGACAGTGCGAAATCCTTGAGAGCGAAATGAAAGTGCAGAAGAAACATTATACTGCGGCGGATGTGGCAAACAAAATGATGTGCAACGCCCTCCTGGAGGTAGCGAAAGCCATCCGCGAGAGATCATAACGACGCCGGGATGACGCATGGTTGTCGCTTATCCCTTCCAGCTCCGGGCCCAAGCGTCGTGGTTGCTGTCTCTTCTTTCCGGCGACGGAAGCTTTAGTGTCATGTCTCTCCGTCTACTGTGACTGCGGTGTCATAGATCTGTGTGTGTGTGTGTGTGTACAGTTGCTCGCACGAACGTTTGTGCACGACGATTTGCAAGAGGGATGATTGATTTTTTTTTTGTCATAGCCGTATCATCAGTAGTTTTTTATTTCTATTTTTTATCTCTTTCATATTCGGGGGGAGTGCTTCATCTATGTTTTGCGAGCTGCAAATTGACAGAGCCACGTGCGAAAGGGGTTATGTAGGTTGGGGATTGTGGAAGAGAGGGGGGGGGGGAAGGGATGGAGCGTAGGGGAAGAGGTTGGTTGTTTTTTGTCCCTGACGATTGCATTGATGCACATGGTCGGGGTCGTCGAAGGACCTGTTGGAGGCTTTGCGAGAGCGGCAGTGACAACAGATGATAGGATGGGGTGGCTGCGCAGGGGCAGTCTGGAAAGTTGTGGTCGTACATGTCACCGTCGACTATGCCGCTAGCCAAAGAAGTAACAATGTGGCTGGTCCAGCTGATCCGTCTTTGTCAGGCGTTTGTATCCCGGCCCTCATAAAGGTCATTTGGTTGCGGTGTCTCTAGTACAGAAGCTCGCCGCACCTGCTACACAGCGAGCACAACCATGCGGGCCGCCCTCCAGCTTCTGGCCTACTCGTCGTGGACCTCTCTTGCCTCATCGCCGAGCACATCTCTCGCCTCGTCACCGCGGACCTCTTTAGTGTCGTGGAGGAGCACCAACGTCGCTCTTCTCGCCTTATCATCACAGAACTCTCTTGCCACGTGGAGATTCGACGTTGTCACTCTTCTCGAGTTGTCGCCACAAAGCTCTCTCACGACGTGGATGTTCAGCGTCGTCGGTCTTTGGAGCACTCTCGGGCGGAGCAATCTCACCTTATCGTCGCGAAGCTCTCTCGCCATATGGAGGTTCAGCGTCGTCTCTCTTCTCTCCTTATCGCCACAGAGCTCTCTCGTGGAGTTCCTTATCCTCCTCTTGTACACGTGGACGACGACATCAGTTGTGCGCCGATGACATTTCTTTTCGTCGCCGCAGACGCAGTCCTCGTCGTGCCAATCGGTACGCATCGTCACTATTCTCGCCAGATCGGTGGGACTTCAATCGTCGCTCGACCTTCTATTCCCGCTCATCCGATCGTTGGGAACCTCGCTCAGGGAAGCAAGACAAACCATGTCTATGCGAGCCGCCGCCCGTTGTAGGAAGCGGGGCAACATCCTGAAGGACACTAAAGGGTGGGAAAGGGGTCGGCCACATGTCCCTAAGGCGAAAAGGATTCGTTCGGACGTTGTTTCAAGAAGCGTGCCTCCTCGTGGAGCACACTGTTGGACGACACCAGCGAAAGGCGACGACGACGACGTCTTCACGGCGGAGGAAGAACCGGTGCAGGCGACCGTGTTTGCAGTGTCGGAGAGTGGTCGCCAGCGTTCTTTGGATCAAAGCAGTAGTGGCAGGAAGAGGCAGACGCCACCACCCGAGGCACAGAACATGCGTGCCCGCATAACGAGGATAGAGAAGGAGGTCGTCGTCGATCTCGACGTCGATGATAACGACCAGTTGGAACAACGTCACCCGTGCAACGTGACCCAAGGCACCACAGCTACGACAGTGAGGGAACGTGGCGCCAGTGATGAAAGGCCACCTCCGGGTAGACTGCCTGCCACACCGTCTCAACCGTGTCCTAGTAGCCCTGCTGAAGGGGGAGGGTCCGTCGAATGCGGCAGGGGGGGGGGGAAGTCCAGGCAGGCGCGTTGTCGCAACTTTTTCCAACCAGGGCGCTTTGGGGGACAAGAAAGCCAACAGACTGTCACGCAGGATTTTGCTGAAGTTTACAATAAATAAAATAATTAAATTAGAGTAAATCCCTTCCTGTTGTGTGCGTCCGGCTTCAAGCGAGACCCTTYAAATGCGATCTTCGCCGGTCCTTGGTCTTAGGAATATTTTGATTCGGAACAGCAGAGATCATGCAATTTTGATGTGTCATGCATGCATCGATTTTGCCAATGTGMTAATTTTGAGAACTACGACAAGATTATCAGGATGTTAAATCATCAAACAAAGTCAATGCAGATGGAGCAARACCGAATAACTCGAGYAATAACAAGGATAAATGAGGGGAGAATGAGAACTCATAATAATCTCAGAAAGTACAGATGACAAGGCAAGGCCGACACTGGTCATGACTCCTCACTCATCCCTCTAGGTCGCATGCTCAATCTCTCCTTTGGTTGTGCGTTTCCTGTGCCTTGGACCATGTCCTCGTACTTCMTAAGGCTATGGTCTTTGAATGTAGAGTCACCTAAAGCCTGCAAGTTCTGAACACTTCCACCCGAGTYCCATAATACGGAAATCAACCATAGCACAAAACTTCTCCCATAGTGTAGGGAGATATGACTGGGAACCCCTCGTCCGAGATGCCTGAATTCTAAAGGCTCGTTCACTGACTCATAGTCAATCTCTGCCGGAGAAATGTACCTCTTGGCCAAATCTACCAAGTCTCCCCAGCAAGAACCATTTGTGAGATTGAAAGGTACTGGAGGTTTGGGGTAGTCGGTGTAGAGCTTGGGTCCGAAGCTACGGATCAGCTTTGTCCCACTCTCATTGAGCTCGCTTTCTTTCTCTTCGAGGTACTTTGCTGCTGAGATCCAAACTCAGTAAAAAAGATCATGCCCTTCTTCAAATAGATGCTCAAATCGTGAATGAAACCTTCTACAAACTCAGTTTGAACCACAAAGACCGATAGATCTCTTTGTTGGAGTTGCGCTGACATACCGGTACTGAAAGACATCTTCAGAGGCAATCCTGTTCAGACTGGTCAGAACAGTTTCCTGGCCTAAGAATGGTTAGATTGCACTCATGTGCTGATGTGGTTGTCGAAACAGGTTTCGTCTTCTAACGGGGACACAATCTGATTGGTATTGATCTCTGTGTCAAGTGACAATGACTGAATGCCGATTGGTCTTAGCTGAAACTTTAAGGTAACTCATATGATTAAGTGTTGCTGAAGTACAAGTCTCTGAATGTTGAGTAYTTGATCGCGAACTCAGAAAACTGTAGACTTTCGAGTGGCGTTTTACTAATTGAGATGCTGGTGAGAAACTTCGGGTGTCCTTGCACTCATTTGAGCCATGCTCTGGCCTGCTCCACCGTCTCYAGAAACGAGCCAGTGTTGTGCAGCTTACCGTCGTGTCCATAAAAATAGAACACATRCTCTATGTATTTTTYCTCCCTGACCATGCTAACTGCATGTTCCCGCTGATTCTGCCTATGGGAATACATGTCTCGACATGCCTCTCTTCCCATCCATCTCCCTRTCTCTGTCGGATTTGTATTTCATCACCAGGACCTCTTTATCCTTCCTGTTTCCGCCACGCTCCAGGTCCCARACAATGAATAGGTCGGACAACAYGTGGCTSTAAGGAGGCTCCACACTCAAAGAGGAAAGCCGTTCTCAGGCTCAAAGTTATGAAGGCTAATWAGGATGTCGTGCTCCGCCTTTGATCGAATGCTGATGCCTATGAAACATCCGCGGACGCGTCCGCAGGGTCGAGCTCGGAGGGCGGTTGTGATTACGGCTGCCGCGGCTTCGGTCGCGGTTGGGTTCGGCTGTGACTTTCAGGAATTTTTTTAGACTTTAAAAATTCTCAAAAAAAAAAACAAAATAAATGGGTTTGTAGATCTTTTCGAGATCTAAATTGCGCAAGTTTTTATTTTATTTTTTGACTTTGTCTTTGAATTTAAAAATTCAAAAACTAATTTTTCTGAGGCAAAATGTTTTTTTTTTTTTTCAAGAAAAAACTATGAAACTTATGTGTTTTTTTATTTTAAATTCAGTAAAGTTTTTGGATATCACCACAAGGCAAAAGTTGTTGAGTATATTTTTCTACATAACATATTTTGTTTTCAGATTTTTTTTTTATTTTTTTTTTTTCATGGTTGAGGACAGCGGACATGGTTGTGGGGTCGCGGCCTAGGCCACACATGGCCGCCTCCGGAGGGGATTCATAAGCTGATATTCATAGGCTGATACTAGACCTGTGGTGTTAGCCAACTCAAGGTAGTTTGTTTCTCTGATCAGGGATGGCTGAATCATACTCATACGGATAATAGTTTGCTGCAAGCTTTTATGATATCCCTCGTTTGTTCGACTGGCTGAGTAACGTGACCTAACTTTTCTTTAATACTGTTAAGAGCTCATGTCCTCAACCACATCTCAAGTAACACAATGTGGCTTGCCTCGGTTGTGTTCGCCTGATCCATATCGCTGTGTGCTAGATCACTCTCTCAAAACATTCCTTCTCTTTGCTCTTCTCCTGTTTTCAACCGTATTTCGACCCCTTTCTTTATAAATCAACTAAAATGAAGTGGTCGGAGAAGAGATACCTAACAAGCAGATGGTCACAAACGCCCTTTTCGAGGCAAATCAGTAGGGACCCAAACGAGATTCCACCAACCGTCGATAGTGATACTTGAGTATAGACTTACTGGCCAACACAACTAGTTACGTCGATGCGGGTAACGCAGGGATCTGTTGATGCTTGCCACTGGTCAGAGCATTGATATCCAGTTTACAAAGAACTTGGTGAAAATGTGTCACTGCACCTCAAACTTCAGGTATGAGATATTCGCCTTCACCTCGTCCATGACCCCATCTCTTCTACACCCTCTCTTGGCTTTGTCTTTGGCTTTTGTGATGGCCACTTGTAACCCCTAGTTGCTCTCCCCCCTTCCACATTTATTTTCAGCCTGGCCTCCTGGTTGCAATGACTGTAATCCAAAATAGTCGTCACCACAGGCCCATCTCCTACCATCCACTCTCACCTCCCAAGGAACTGGAGGTATCTTGGCCTATAGCCATACACCCAGTTGTTGCGCACCATGGTCGAGCCCCTATGAATGAACAGTGTACGTTACTAGGCCACTTACTTCCGAAATACCCAGGACTTAACACTCAGCACATGCACACGCAGACGGACTGCCTCACGCTCACCCTACCACTCAGTCCTCTCCCCTCAGTTCACATTACTCGGCGTAACGAAGCCGCCCATACCCAAGTAGCCAAAGGCTCGCCTCGCTCAACCTTTATAGGTCCTAGATTGTTACATATCGCGACCCCTGTTTTCTGGACGAGGGAAATTGCTTTTCAAAGATTAGTGGGGCAATAAAAACGAAAAAGGAAAACGAGAGGCCGATTCTCATCGGTCGCCTTTGGCATGAGGTGACCTATAGGCTCGACGCGATGGTCCCATAACAGGACGCCGACAGCCACTCCCCTTTCTTGAAAGAGGACCTACGGACTGCCCCTGATGGGTACCCGTGTCTGATGGCAAGGAGGGGACTCATGACCTCCTACGAGGTGATGAGCCTCCTACCGACGCGGCCACGGGTGCTCCCTTTTGGAGTCCCTCTACTCAACGCTTAGCAGGCCACGTCCGCTGCAAACTGGAACGTGAAAAGTAAGTTATCCTAGGCCCCCCCCCCGCTCGTGGCCACCGCTCAGAAATGAACCATTGGTCCCTCTGTGAACAACAAAAGGGGAAAGAAATTCAGAAGACAGCTAATAATAATAAAAATATTAATGGGCAAAGAAAATAATGGGGGAAAAGAAAAAGACATAACGACACTGCAACTTGAGACCACTAGTTCGTCCCAGATGAAAACGGCTAACTAAATCGGGGTGCAGATCCGACGTGTCTATTTTCCTTTCTTTTTTTTTCTTTTGTTTCTTCTTACTTTGATCGTGACCGCATTTTGCACTCATCCCATAACCCGGTTAGAGGGCACTTGGCTCGCAGCAGACAAGACCACACCAGTCTTTGTCCCTCCTCGTCCCTGGACGAGCTCGACAGCTGCCACGGCCACAGGCCGGTAGTGCTCTGCTGTACAGCAAGGCGCCGAGTGTGTGTGGACCAAAGGAAAGTCCAGTGGCACAACCATCTTTTTGCCAGTAGGTGTGTCGACTGGATCAGCCCTGCAGCAAGACCGGAATGCCGTGGAGTTTTCTAGATGGTACAATGCAAAGGTTGCTAAGCAGATGTCTAGTATACAGTGAAGGTTTGTAGGCAGAGAGTGAGTATGTCACAAAATCTGAGCAAGGTGCCCTTACACAGTGGGACTTATGGACTGGTACTTGACATGCAGTGGAGTGTCGGGACACCGTGCCCTCCGACATGATACAAACCCCCCGCCCAGCATCCCCACCAGGCCAAAACACAGGTCGTCAATTAGTATAAGAGGAGCAGTGACCTTGGGGACACTCATTCGTTTTCACGGTGACTCGCTGTGACGTTTGCATCGCATTTTCTTTTCTCACAGTGTAGTAGTGTCGTGCAATGTGCGCAACTGCTTCCGTCTTGCTTGCTTAATCGTATTATCCGCCTGCTTTCACAGTTTCTCTTAATCCATTTTTGCCACAACGTACCCTCCCCCTTTCACACCATGCCTGAATCACGTCGGGGACCGGGAAGAGGCATAGGTGGTAGGGGAAGAAAGACTCGTGAAGAGCCGCCAACTTGCACAAGGCGGGATACAACTTAGAGAACGAGGAAGAGGAGGTGCGTGGCTTTGGTTCCCACACGCGACCACACCTACGCCAACCTTTTGTCGGCTGGTACAAGAGAACCTCATCCCCTACGAGGATGGAGTATTATCAAAAGAAGTTCGAGGCGCGCTATGGCGCACCCAACACTTCTTCTCCTCCATTTTTCCCATGAGCTTCAGTCACTCCCTCGACTAGTAAGGCTCTAGTGCCATTATCTTCTCCCTTCGTTGCTTGTACTAACCCTTCTCATTCTCATCTTAGCAGTTGCGCTCTCTTTGGCATTTTCTTTCTTCTTGCCTTGCTCCAAGCGGAGTTCATAGCTATCTTCTATTTCCTATGTAAACTTGACCTCTTCCTCCGAGTACTCTGATTTCTCTTTTCTTTATTTTCTCACCTTATTTCATACCTCATTGCGTCCCTTGCTTAAGTGTTTGCATACCTTGAGGTTGGGGATGCAGGTTCCTCGTGAACCAGGCCGCTTTGTCGGCCACCAAATAAAATTAAAAAATATATATATATCGGTTTTTCGTCTGCTGTTGACTTAGACCCCTTGTCACCTTGAAACATGACTTCTCTTTGAGCTCCTACAGTGGAGAGATTACCTCGCCTCCTATTGTTAATAGTGATTTTCGGGGATGCTGCTAATCAAGTGTTGACACTGTGGACACTCACTGTCAACAGTATCAGGGATGAGGCATATCAAACCCTTTTCTTGTTCTCTGGCCTAAGTGAGACGTCTTCTCAACTTCTCAAGCGACCTGGGGGATACCAAACCCTGTTCTCGTTCTCTGGTACGAATGAGACGGACCCTCAACTTCTCAGACAGATAAAAGGGGGATACCAAACCCCTTTATTTTTCTCTGGTATGGAAACTTTTAGGCGAGCGTACATGAGCCTGCAAAACAACAAGTCCACAAACCACCAAGCATGTTCCTAACATACACCCCCTGACAAGTAGCCATCAAATTGTAATTGAATAAAATAAATAAAGGTGAAACCCATGATAAAACAGTGAATACCATAGACAGTTCTCCACGCCTTAGAATTATTGATTGCCTTGGTTTGGCCCACCACTGACCAGGGGTGGCAGACCTCCCGCCAGCCTGACAACCCTTTTCCAGCCGGCCTCAGGTCAGGACTAATCACACCATTTGTCTTGACAACACCTTTAACCTGCTTCTAGGTCAGGACCACCATACCCGCTACTCGAGTATGATGACCCTTTGGCGCACCTCACGCCAGGACACCCAGACTATAGCGGGTCTGGTCACCCTATGACAGTAGACCTCCCGTCAGTCCAACTGTCCCGTACCCGGATCTGACCACTGCGATCGGGGACCGGCTCACTCACCAGTTTTTTGCCTAGGGCGCTAGCTGCCCCGCCTAAATTCTTAAATGTAGGACCCGATCTAACTACGATTCCAGGCTTTGGCCAACCTCACTGGATTGCATCCTCTGACTGCGGTAGGGTTCCAACCGACCCCTTTTGACCTCACAGGTCAGACTCCCGGAGTCTTAGCCTCAGTCAACTACGAAATTCGATACTCGCGTCGGGGACCTACAGACCCCATCAGATTGCAACCTACTGCGGTAAGGCTCTGACTCGCCCCGACAATCAAGGCATCTTAGGTTAGAGAAGAAAACCCCAGGCACAAACTGTCAGATAAACAAATCAAGCCTATAGTCAGACAACCCATGCCCCAAATAACGGAACAAACATTTCTCAAGTGACTTCTCTTCGGTCTCAAGAAGCACTGAACAACATCATCGAACAACCGACTGTGTATTCCCTAGAGACCTCCCTTCAGCCTTAGGGAATTCAGAGTGCTGACCCTAGAGAGGTTCCTTTCCTCGTCTAAGGATACTCCCGAGAGACCTCTCGTCAGCCTCAAGGAAGTATAGAGATACTGGCCTCAGAGAGGTCCTTTCCCTTATCTAAGACAGAAGATAGACAACTTAGTCAAGAAATACAAAGTCCATCTGCTAACAACTCTCTGGTCAAGCAATGTTGAACTTCTTTATGTCTATCTTCTTGATAATTTTTTTGGACATGCAACTCAGTCAGAAGACACGAAGTCCCTCCACTGACAGTTCTCAAGTCAAGTAGAGTTGAACTTTTTTACACCTATCAAACTTTCTTTCCATTACTGAAAGTAATACCGATTACACTTTGATGTGCCAAAGCCACAAGTTCCATGAACTTGATATTGCAGCAATACTTAGAAGGATGACATCTCATCACTCTCTCTCTGCAATTGTACGTCACAGTTGTTTTTCCACTCAGGGATTTGATACCTGTGGACCGACAGTAGCTCTGCATGAAAGATACTTAAACCTTATTGGTCATGTCACTTGCAAAAATGAGAAGATTAATTTAGATGCAGAAACGAATGCGAATCATCTGAAAGATCTCTCTCAAGTCTCTCGTGTCAAAATTGACATGATGGGAATTGACATACCGAACTGACAATGCAAGAGTAATCAGAGTCTGCCGAAACTTTTGTCCTTGCAGTGTCTTAATTTCTCAATGTACTCTTTTTTTTTTTTCTTTAGTGCTCTCTTATTGGACGGTTGACCTTTTCTTTCCTTTCTTTGTAGTCATTATAGGGACCAAGTTGGGTTCTCTAAAGATAAACTTACGAAGCCTTGACCCTGATATCATGTCATAAATTCTTGAACCATCTATCTCTGATATCTCATAGACTTTGTCCTCTGTTTCACCTCTAATTTTGTAGGGACCTAGTCATATGGGATCCAATTGTTTGGTCCATTGTGTCTCGAGGGAATTGTCAAACAAGAAGACATTGTCACCGATGTTTAACTTCTTTTTTCTTATGCACCTCTTCTTGTCCCATCTCTCTTGATCTGACAATCCGCTGGTTGCTTTTCTCTCGGCAACATCCATTACCGTTTGATCAACCTCTTATATTTGTTTCATTCTGATATGAAGAAACTCTGAAATGAAGTATTCTGTGTCACTCACTTGACTAGACCATGTCTTGACTATGCTTTCAATAGGTGAAGTAGCATGCTGACTATACCACAAAGTGAATGAAGCATAATCAGTGATTCTCTTGATAGTAATGTTGTCAACATAGACAGCAGTCCTTAATACTTTTGACCAGTTACTAAGGTTCCCTTCACATAATTTTGCCAATGAATCTTTCAGGGTTTTGTGACCTCTCTCGACTAGTGTGTTTGTTTGAGGATGGTAAGTAGTACATATCGAAATCTGACACCCTGTCTGAGAGCGGTCCTTACAATCTCATTTTTAAATTCAGATCCTCCGTCCGAGACAAATTCTCTGATGAAGGGATAAATGAGATAGACTTCCTCTATCCAGTCAGCCACTTGCTCGGTTGTCTTCCTCTTCAAAGTCTTTGCCTCAACATACCCTGAGAAGTTATCTTTCATGTTCAGTATATATCTCATACCACCTTTGCCTATGGGCATGGTGATGAGATCCTAGTGAACCCGCTTGCTTGACTCTACCAAGATGATACGGAATAAAGACTCAATCATCCTTGCTGTAGACCTCTTCTGACATAACACACATGACTTGCAAAATTTGTAAATTATGTCTCTCATGTCGGAGCAGAAGTAAAGTTTAATTGTCTTAGAGTAGATTGACTCAGCAACTCTATGGCCACCAACAACCCTTTCGTGTAGAGCAACAACGATCTCTAGTTGTCTCTCTTTCCCATAAGCCACCCTTAATGAAGGCAATTTTCCCTTGTCACTCACGAAGAGATGACTTCTCTTTAGTCTGAACTTTGTCCTTAAGTTCTTAGCTATTTTCTTTCCATCTTTTTTCCAATCTCTTGATTATTTTCATCATATTGAAATTTTTTATTTTTATTTCCAACCTCTTCTTCATTCTTTGATCTAAAACATTTCCCCCATTTCATGGACAGCCACTGCTGCCTCGCTGACTCTAGCGTACCAGTCGTTTTGTTCGTCCTCTACTTCTTTCTCAAAAATGAATTCATAAATATAGGCATCAAGGATTTCTCCCCAGTTGTCTCTTTCTTCATGCTATAAACTTCACTTATAGGAACTTAGAGCCTTATAATCTTTATCATCTTCCTCATTCAGGAAGTTGTCATCATAAGCAGATTCTTCAATCATTCCATCAACGTCTTCATCTTTGTTTTTCCCCAATTCAATTCGGCTTAGACCATCTGCTCGGTTTTTCTCAGTGAAATTTTTTTCTAGTTTAAAATCAAAAGTTCAAATGGAGGCAATCCACCTGCTTACTGTTAGATTTACTTGTTGATGTTTTTTAATAGCACCTATCACAGCAGCTGCATCAGTCCTCAGGATGAATCTCCTTCCCGACACGTAATGCCTGAAGCACTTGAGGCAATGAATGATTCTGAGTAGCTCTTTCTTGAACTGGGTGTATTCTCAAACCGTAGGGGTCTTTCTTTTCAATTTCAAACTCTCTGAATAAGTACACCACCAAGAGCTATCAATCCTCCATCTGCCTCGGTGATGAAGGGTCTTCCATCTTCATCATCATAAAAAGACACTTTCCACACGATACTTCTATCTTTTAATTTTTCTTGTAAAGTTTAAGAATACACCCAGATAAATTGATCCGAACCTATCTTTGATGTGTCAATTTTTTCCCTAATGACTCAATTCCCCAATTTTGTTGACTCCCTTAGTGCCTTAATAATTCTCCTTTCCTTTGTCAGTGCTTCATCATAATCCTTTTCTGTCAGAACGATCAATGAGTTATTTTTCACTCTCTTGGGCTTGTACTTTTTACAGTGACAATTTTCTTGAAAAATGATGAGTTAATGCAAACCTTAACTTCATTTTTACCATTTTTAGCAGTTTCAACAACATTTTTGAATGCCTCGATTTACCCATGTTCATCTTTGAGTTTGCCAAGGGTTTTCATCATCTTTGAAATCTGATTGCTGTCCACTAAGACTTTCTCTTTGACCTCTTGTTTGCCTTTCTTTTTTTGTTTCCTAATCTTCTCAACAAATTTTTTCCTTTTAATTGAATTAATCGAAAACTGGCGTTTATGATGGTGGGAAGTGCATACCATAAAACTTTGTTCCTAGACAGACGCTGGATCCTACAGGCCGATCCAGGATGACCCCTCATGACTAAAAAAATGAACAACCTCCATCCAATGCAGAAATTTAGTGCCCATGATACAATCATGATCCAAATCTGACACCACGAACCCTAATAATTCAACCGACATCATTTCAACTCTGATAAGCAGATTATCGTTAAACCCAGCTACGAAACGTTCTCCAGCAATATTACGTAATATGTTCTTTGAAGGTCTATCAATGGTCAAATCACATGCCTTCACAGTCCTCTAGGAGAGAAGAATTATTTATGCCCCAGAGTCTACCAAGGTCCGGATCTTCACTTGGCTAATGTAAATAGCTAAGTGCCCACAACTCATGGTTGCAAATCTCATCTTGCATCCTAACAATAACTTGTTTACTTGCCTAGGGAAAATCGATCCTAAGTAGTTGACCCTCTTTTTTTTTCTTTTCGATCAACTTCATGAGTTCTTCTCTCAGCTTGGGTGCTGAAGTTGTTGCTTCTTTGAAAGATAGAGTTATTTTTGTTTCCTCTAACATCTTTGTGATTACATCAGTGATTACAGTCTCAACTTTCAGTTCACTCTTGAGGATGAACTTTATTTTTTTCCCTTGTTCATTCTTTTGAGATGGTGGGTTTGGTTCTTGATTATTAAGAATGTTATTGAGAATCTTTTCGACTTTTTTTTTCTTATCTTTTCCTTAATCATTTGAGGCGTTAAGTATGTTTTAAGATTTCGTACCTCTCCAACCACTATACTGGGCTCCATGACGGGTTCTGGTGGTAGATCACCCTCAAAGGACATCCTGTTGACTGGACAACAAGCGGGTTCATCTGAAGAAGACACTAGTAATTCGAAGGAGCTATGAGAAGCAAAGTTTTCTTCTAATAAAGCTTGTTTGAGGAAACCTCATCAGACAGGTCTTCAACTAATGTCAAGGACTGTAGAGGCAATTCAATCATGGTGGAAGAATCATCAGATTCCTATACACGCTCTACAAGTAACACATAAACAAGAAAATGAACATTTACATTTTTTTTTTTTTTTTCTTTTCTTCATCTTCTCTTCATGCTTAAGGGCATGAAGCCTCATACCTTCTGGATGCCTGGGATCCGGTTTATTCCATGAATTGTCACAGATATGACCCATTACATCCTTCTTGGCTACCCCACTATTCGCATCCTCTTCCAAAGACTTACAGTAAGTTGTTGTGTGAACCCCTTCACCGCAATAGTAACAGACAAAGCTCTTCCTCACACGGTCATCATACTTCCTTCTCTCTCTGTTCCCTTTTCCTCCATTCCCTTCATTCTTTCTGGATTTGGATGAGTCTCATCTTTTTCCATATCCATCATCCTTACTATCGTCTTCCTCATCCTCACTTTCTGTCCATCCAGAACAAGATTAACATATAGGTAATTTGCCATAACTTGTTGAATAATATTTTCAACACTCAGATTGTTTCCTCTATTCATACCATTCTCAGTCTCTCAGTCTTTGGTCGACGTACCGATCTGATTCGGTGATCACTTTTTGTGTAAAATTGTAGGTAGAGTGACTATTGCAACCATTTCATCCCACCTTAGAGGGTAGTGTTGAGCTTGATTGAGAACAATTTGTCTCTCATTATCAGTGAAGTTTGTCAGGAGGATATGACATTTTTTAGCCTCGTCCAAATATAAAATTCTTTTGGTTATTCTGATAAATGTATGGAGAAAAACGTTGAAAGTGTCATACTTAGCTTTTCTGATGTTGAGAAGACTCTTGGTGGTGGTTGGAACATAGTCTTTCTCAAATTCTTTTTTCATTCTCTTTTTGACTTCTTCCCATGTTGTGACCCGTTCCATTAACTCTTGGACAGCCAACCTCGAATCAGTGTCACAGTATGATAGAAGGTTATTAAGTCGTTGTTTGTCTGTCCAACCATAACTGAGTCAAAATAATTCACATGCATCCAGTAAATTATTTACTTGGGGCTCTCTGAAGCATGAAATTCTTTCATTTGGTCTTTTTGCTCTTGCAATATTTGAACCCCTTTTTATAGTATCTACTCTCTCAACCAACTCCCATATGGCACCCACCAGGGTCTCCTCATGTGTTCCTACAGAGGAACTAGACCGTGAATTAGGCCTTCTTCGTCCAAACATCTTGACCATAAAGTTTTTCGATATTTCCTTTTCTTTTCCTACCACTCTTGACCGCCTCTTTCCACATTCTCAATTTCTTACTCGTCTCGCAAGGAATACATGTTCGTCTCTCTCCTCTCTTGTTTGTTTTACCCCTTGGGAATTTTGTATATAGAGAGTGTAAGCAATAACAGTCTGAGTAGTGATCAAGAGTAAGACAATTCTTCTTATCCTCTCAATATAATCCTCAATCAGTTTTCTTTCGTCGTCCATACTCAGTCTTCTGTTATACCTCTTCACAGTGTCCTGGATCATAAAGTACCTCATCAGATCTATAATCCCATAATCAAATTGCATGACTTATAGACCACTGTTGATTCTTCTGACAAGAGAGACTCGTTCTCTGGAGGAGTGGTAGGATACTCTCTCAACTGTCCTCACTCTCACTATCTTCAGCAGGTAGTTGATCTCGGTTCGGTCAGTAACAACTCTCATGGCAGAGTCTCACATCCGATCAAGACAATGTTGTAAAAAATCAAGCTCACCTAAAGTGAGAGATTCATGTCTGAGAACCGAAGAGTACCGTCTATCTTGACCACCCTTCCTTCCAATACAACCCCAAACGCCAACAGTTCAATCCGGAGATATATTATTGGTTATTATATATAGTATCGGAAAAGACAGGTCTCAGGATGAGTGTAGTCAGAGATCTCGAACTGATGCTCGAAGGTATTCAGAAATAAGGACTTTATCATCATTGTGAAGTCACTCTCCCTTGTTTTTCCTACTATGACAACGACTTCCAACAGAGGCATCTAGTCTCTCTTGTCATCAAAGTCATCAGTAGTTGAGAAACTAAGGAGTCTCTAAAACCTCATCACTTCCTTTCCTCAAGTTACTTTCCTCTGTCGCTTCTCAAACCACGTTTTTATCTTTATAAGACTGATGTAAGCCCTGTCCAACATTCAAAATAGTCATCTTCCTTCTCTAGGCATGCTGGGCGTAAATTCTCTCATCCAAGTTGCCGGTACTCAGGATTTGACCACTAGAATGTGAACTATTATATGGTCTCTTACACAAGTCTAATATCTTAAAATTATGAATGAATTATCGGACTCAGTCACTTCATAGAGTCTACCTTTCACAACGGATATCCTTGCTACTGAGAGTGTTCTTCTTGAAACCTCTTCACCTTGCTATTAAAATTTACAATGACTGACCAATTGTTCCCTGACAGAATTATACCAGGTAAAATAGGAGTTAAGAATCTTTCAAAGACGGTAAGTTAAATGGTTTCAGTGAATCACTTATTTTCCTTCTCAAGTTTTTCTTTCTCTTTCAACACAACTTCCGCAGTAAATTCCCAACATCTCCCAATTACAGCATCAACACTCTTTCTTTGGGAACATAGATCCTCACATCATATGTGTCCAACTCGATGAAGTGAAATGTCAGAATAGAGAATCGCTCTTGTTCTCATCCACTTTCAATCATCTCACACTTAACAACTTCATAAGGAAACATTTCTTTCCTACTTAAAACATTCAGTGATTTCACGAGACACTCAACCTTATCTTTACTTGGACTTGAACCGCTGCCAAATTCTGATCTTCGTCGTCTGATTTCCTCTGTTTAAATTTACCTCGTTCCCATGGTAGTCTACTCATTTTTTGTCTCAATACGATGTTGATAATTGATAGTCAATTACGTCCGTTACAGTAACTATTAGGGATAAGAGGGATAGGGGTTGTCTCATAAGTTATTAGCATTAGACCCCATTCTACTTTCTTCTTTCGTTTGATTAGATCTTCCTTTTCAACATAAATAAATTTAGCAACAATTTCCCATAGCCAGTTAAAGTTTTCACCATCGTTCCAACCTGCGTAGCATTCTGTTCACGTTCGGTCTCCAAACGCGAACGGGTCCCGAAACCCACCGAACGCGAATGTTTTTTTTTTTCTTTTTTTCTTTTTAGGGGTGAAGGGGGGTGGGGTGATTTGTCTGTTTATCTGTCTGTCTGTCTGTCTTTCTGTGTGTCTATGTGTCTGTCTGTCTTGCTGTCTGTCTTGCTGTCTGTCTTGCTGTATGTCTTTCTGTCTGTCTTTCTGTCTGTCTTTCTGTCTGTCTGTCATACAGTTCGTGGGGCACTCTCTGGTGGGTTCCGTTCTCCCTTTCTCTCTCGTTCGTACCTGGACGCCAATAGCGCTGTCGAGCGCATCGGTTCGGCACTACTCAAGGGTAGCGCGGGACCCTCCCGGCCACGTCACGCAGGAGTTGGTTCTTAATCCTCGCGAATACATAATGGAGCTTCCGCAAGCCGCTCCGGCCGAGTTCGCCAGCCATACCTCTCGCGAGCCCCTACGACAGGATAGGGTCTACGAGAGGCACGACTTACCTCCACCTTACGGGAGTTGTCACCTCCCTTCGGTGGGCGTATCCCCGCCGAGCTACAAGTCCATAGTACGAAAGTTGATAAGCTGCAATCGCAGAGGTGGACCAGCCGAAGGCGTTTCTCGTTCGCTGTAGCATAGGGGGTACGCGCGGTAGTAAGCCTCTATCGGACCCGCACGAGAACCGACATCTTGGGGGGCTGAAGTCCCAAGCGCGACTCGTCGTCGGTCGACTAGGACTCATCCCACACACCACGCGCACATCACTATAAAAAACATAAAAATACAACACACACATCCAATATACACGCGAAGCGACACAACACAACCAACGCGACAACGCTCCTAGTCCCTAGGTAGCCATCCCATAACTTTCCGATGCGGAATCGAATAGGCGTTTGCGAGCGAGACTTAGTATAAATTCGTGCGGTCGCAGAGCCTACTCATATCGACTCTCAATGCAAGCGTACGCAAGCAGTCGCAATGATGACGTATTATGTAGTGCCCATAATCAAGCGGTCCCTCATGGATCCGAGTACCGCTTATGACACTCAAGTGTCAGACTCGAAGTATCGTGAGGGTCTACTCCCTCACGATATTGCACGACTGAAGGAATAGCTGTGCGGCCGCCGCGATACCTCAGGTCTTTGGCTTGAGTGTCTTGGCAGGCGGGGCGAATTGGCTCTGCGCGGGGGAAGATTCCTTCCCCGCAGAGTCTAGGGCTTAGGATGTCCTGGACAAGGACCTTGAATCTCGTCCCAGGACCAACGTCCGACTAAAAACTCAAAAAAAGTATACAATCAAGAGGCGAGGGTTTTCTCAACAGAAAAAATGTGCCAATTTTTTTGCCACGTTGGACCTATGTTTACACCACATTTCAACTGTTTATAAACTATTGGCCGGGGGGGGGGTGTATGTTTAACACAAAATGAAGGAAACCAACACTGGCCGTATATTGGGGACACTGAAACTTGTGTGTTCAACTGTCGGACCAACTGTTGAAAAACAGTTTGTCCAATTGTTGATCCATTGTTGGTGGCTTATTGAAATGTTGTTGAAAGCTGTTGGAATGTTGTTGAAACTTTGTTGAAATGTGTTGAACCGTGTTGAAACTGTGTAAGAATTTGTTGAAGCAAGGTATTGGACCGTATGCACTAGCAGTTTCTACACAGGTCATTTGCGTTGTCCGGGGGTGGGTTGTGATTGTGTTTTCCTCGTTCTGTGGTGAGCACGTTTTGGAGTACGAAGATCACATGGGCGAGCGTTGGGTGTGCGCGCGCCGACCTGGCACGTGATGATTGCACTGACTAATGGAATTGAGGGATAAGAGACTGATGATGATTGAGAGAGAGAGAGAGAGAGAGAGAGAGAGAGAGAGAGAGAGAGATGTTGCAGGCTGCTGACGACCACATTTCGGACCACGTACAAACAAGGTTGACTTTCGGTGTCCGACGGCGGTGCACATTTCGATAAAATGCTGGGGGGGCCCTCGTACAAACAAGGTTGGCTACTGCGGGCCGAAACTTGTTGAACACGTCGGTGTCTGACACAATTTGGCACACAGTAGCCAACCTTTCTTTTCTTTGTCCCTGAGATTGCTGTGTCCCGTTTTATATAAAACGATTTGGCGTGAGGAGCCGAGGTCCGCGTCACCCTCCCCTGCAACGAACAGTTCTCACCACCAGAACGAGTAAATTTTTGGACTTATTCTCTCACTTGTACGGAGCAGACATGGGAGACCGTCGATTAAATGCTGGGCTGCCCTCGTACAAACAAGGTTGACTAGTGCGGGCCGCAAGTTGTCCAACAACGCAGGGTCCGTCGCATTTTGGCATGCAGTAGCCAACCTTCCTTTTMTGTGCCCCTAAGATCGCTGTATCCCATTCTATATAAGGCGATTTGGCGTGGGGAGCCTCATTTTACGTYGCCCTGCCCTGCAACAAACAAGTTTCACCACAGCTTGACAAAACACATTGTCGTGTCATGTTACCATTAGAGAGTCAGCCGCACACACCACTCAATCGCACAAAGATGAGGAATACAAATGTTTGTACAATTGTGTATCATAAATAACAGAAGTTGTGTAGTTATCAGACTGTATGGAACATACGGCTCGCAATCCTCATGCGGTGCACGTGCGTGCAAGCACTCGCTCTCTCTCTCTCTTCTGCAAAACTGAAGGTCTCTCTCTCTCTCTCTCTCTCTCTCTCTCTCTCTCTCTCTCTCTCTCTCTCTCTCTCTCTCGCTCTCTCTCTCTCTCTCTATCTATCTATCTCTATCTATCTATCTATCTATCTATCTCTCTCTCTGACTATCCCCTTCCATTTTGCATCTCCTGATTCGAAACGTCTACAAAAAGAACCTTCCGTTCCACCGTTTGGTCATTGCCCAGCATCCTCCCTTCCATGTCGAAATGTAGCCAAACTGTCCCTAAATTTTCAGGGTGCGGCGCACAGACTATCGGTGCGCGCCCCCCCGCCGCCGGCTGATGTACTCTGAGCGAGAATGTATTCGACGTCGTAATCGTCATCCGTTATTGTGGTGCTTGGGAGGCCAGGCCTGTCGACAGACGGCGTGCCACAGCGAAAGAGGGTTGCTGCCTTCTCAGCCACGGATACGGATTTGTCCAGCTTGAAGACGGAAAAACTCATTACCGTGTCGCGCGTTCGTAGAGATGAGACGATTGCCTGCTTTATAAATACCAATTTTTCTATCTGCTCCGCAGCTCGTGTCGTCTTCGTTGTTTGTTTTATCTCATATTGAATGACCATCTCCGCGAAAGCGAGTTGCTGCAGGGTGATGCCGAGGTTTCGTCCTTCCTTCCTCATCTGGAAAACTTTTAAGAGTGCCGTCTTGAAGGCGGGGGCGCCCCACGGATCGTCGCCGCTCCGTCTCCATGTCTTGCTCTCTTTCATCTCGGCGCGCATCTTGTTGCGAGCGGGGAGGTGGTGGTCCGATTGCTGCGATCCGACCAACGGAATCCATTTTTCTGCCCAGAACCAATGCTTCAGCTGCCAGGTAATCTCTCCGCGGATCGTCGTCATAATTTTGTTGCATTCCCCTATGACAGCTCTAATTCCGCGCTCTGCAATGTGGTGAACGTTGACATCTGGAGAGCAGTGTACACACAGACAAATATGTGGACACAGCAAGAGAGAGAGAGAGAGAGAGAGAGAGAGAGAGAGAGAGAGAGAGGGAGCCTCACTGCTTCCGTACAATGGCGCCAACAGTAGTACGTACAACTCAACATGGCAGACCCTTTTTTCGAAACGCAAGCGTCAGAACCAGGAATTAAGCAAGACATCAACGCCAGAACGCATGCAAGTAAACACATATAAATCGGACGCGACAGGGACACAGAGAGACAGCCCTATTCCAGACGCAGAGATAGACCCGGAAGCCACGAACAAAGAAACTGACGCACGGTCACCCATTCTGATGTTGACCGAAGTTGGCTACTGCGGGCCAGAAATAAACATATGCACATCGATGAGTGTGCCGATGGCCCGCAGTAGTCAACCTCTCTCTCTCTCTCTCTCTCTCTCTCTCTCTCTCTCTGTCTCTCTATCTATCTATATATCTATCTATCTATCTATCTATCTATCTCATTGCTAGAAAAAAAAAGCGAAAAAAACGACAACGCTGCAAAGGGAAAAAAAAAATAAATTTACAAACCATGCACCCTCCTTCCTTCTCTCTCCCTATCTTTATTTCTCTCTTTCTTTCCTTCCTTCCCTCATTCTTTCTTTCTTTCATCCTTCTTTTCTTTTTTTGTCTTTTTTTTTTTTCTTTAACATTATTTCTTTCTTTCTTCCTTTCTATCTTTCTTTCTTCCTTCCTTTTTTATTTTTTTCCAAAAAACCTTTTAAATCGTTGGGGAGTGTGAGGGAAAGAGGGAAACAAAGAGAGAAAGAAAGAAAGAAAGAAAGAAAGAAAGAAAGAGAGAAACAGAAAAAGAAAGAAAGAAAGAAAGATAGAAAGAAAGAAGAAGAAGAGAGAAGTAGAAGAAGAAGATGAAGAAGAAGAAGGAGAAGAAGAAGAAGAAGAAGAAGAAGAAGAAGGAGAA
>BFEA01001147.1:123863-144590 GCA_003427395.1 Chara braunii
AAAACAATCCATCGATCCATCAATCCATCAATCCATCAATCAATCAATCAATCAATCAATCAATTTTTTTTTTTTTTTTTTTTAAATTTTTTTTTAACATATCACAAATCACTCCCCCCGAAATTTTCGATTTTTTTTTTTTTGCCATAGGCCTGCAGCGGCCGACGTGCGCAGGCCAACCGCGCGTGCAGATTTCGAGGGCGCGCGCCCGCCTGATCGTGGCACGGCCGCGCGAGGACTCGGCCGCGCGGCCTAGGATGCGGACTCGGATCCTGCGGCCGCGGCCGAGGGTGCATGTAGATACCTTGTGCTGGAAGAGTGCGACATTGGTCGCTGAATGCCAGTACTTCGGGAAAGTTGTTGTCGTCATCATTCGGTATTGTAGTCTAGGCTAGATAGGATCTTCCATCTGTAGTCTGGGCGCCGAGCGCTAGATAGGATATCAATATTGGTTCTTCATTGATGATGATGATGAAAATTTTACCTGCATTGTCAATTATGAGCTCTTGGTGTCTTCTTTTTTGGTGAAACTCGTGACGCAATTCTACTATTGGTTCGAGGTCACGACTATCTGGTCTTGTGTATGTGATACTGTTTGATTGCCAAAGTTCGCTACTGCTCATCGTCCTTGCATATTATTATTATTATTAATAAAATCATAGTCGTTTTCATTCACACTTCTCATGCATGCAAGCATGTGCGCAGCAAACCGGCGGTAAGCGCCGATTCAAAATTAAGAGAATGTGACGAATTAAAGCAGAGTCTGGATACAAGTTCACATCAGATGGTTGTGGCCACCTTCTTCCTCCTCGATTGACATGCAATCGTTTGTGGCCGATCTCACTCCTTTTAGCCCACTTCATCTTTCGGGCACATGCAGACCTTCATTTACAAAACACTTCGACAATGCTTCCGCACTGTCTTGCGGGCAGAGTGAACAACAAACACGACCACTTGGTCCTAGAGGCACGCATGCAGGAAGGCAAGCAGGTTGTTGTGCCTAGGGCTATATGGCGAGATTGGCTTAAGTAGAGAAAATGTACATGAACAGAGGGGGAGATACTAGAAAAGGAGGAGTAGGGGGAGTGGAAAGGAGGAAGGTTACGAGAAGAGAAGGAGAAGGGGGAAAGAGGAAAGTGACAGGATACTACCCCTTTTTACTATTATTATTACTATTATTGTTATTTATTTTTGTTATTGATATTATTGAACATCACAGGGCGGAAACGAAGAGAATGCAAGGCATTGGATATGAGAGAGACATTATCACTGTGTGATGGTGTCTGGCTCCTCCATCCTCCTCCATTCTTGTCTTTGATGAATCCACTCAGACACCTACTTCTCCTTCTATAAGTATTTGATGATGATTCTCAATGAGATAACCTTTGCCAACTTTAAAGGTCCGGACAATCAAATACGTAGACTAGACGTGACCGATACCAGGGCGATTGCGGGAGCTCTGCCGAAGTTCAGGAGGGACTCTTGAGGCAGGGAACTATGACTCTATGAGGTATGCGTCACCTAACCCTTTCCCGTATACCCTTACAAGCTACGCCCTTCAAAAGATACCTGTATGGTTGTGTGACTCTTGAGGCAGGGAACTATGACTCTATGAACTATGCCTGTATGGTTGTGTGATACACTGTTTGTGTATTCTTCAGGACCAAGATAATCAAAAGAGGAAGAGAATATATGTTTGTGAGTCGTCGTGCTACTTATGTATGAGCTGACATGACKAAGGGTTGAAACTTAGGTAATCATATATGACTTACCTTACCATTTGCCGGATCGACTGTTGTCGTGACGAGCAGAGGTGTCTAACATTAACTTATGAACTAACTTAGGTACTCATGTATGAGTTACCTTACCATCTACCGGATCGACTGTCGTCGTGACGGGAAGAGGTGTCTGACATTAGAAATAATAAAGGGAGACTTTTGTGCGGGTCGCCCTATTAGGCTACCGGACCACTCTCCGAAGGTGGTAAAAATCCCATGTGTGGGTTTGACACTTGTTTTTTGTGGTTGGGACGATTGGCATAATCTGAGGGTGTCGGTACTCCTGTGCGTGCTACCTCACCACCTTGATTAACTAGGATCTGCTTGATTGTGAAACGTGAACTCAAAGGATTTTTGATACTAACGTCCTTTCTTATTAATGACTCTGGAAGATTCGGTCTTTGCACTTATTTAAGGTGTAGGAGGGGGCTGAAGGGAGGGTCATCCTATTCACACACTTGAGCCTAAGGCTGGCTAACAACCTGCAAAGAGTAGGAAATCACATTGCTACTCTTTCTTTCTTATCTTACTCACCCTCGGGCAGTCCGACCGCCAGAGTGGTAATAGGAAGACTTCTCTAGGAGTCACCCTATTACTTGTTTAACGGCGGAACTACTCATTACCCAAGGAGAGTAGTAGACGGGCCTTTGTTGGGGTCTGTCTATTACCTACTTGATTTTATACTAACTCGCTAAGAGGGTACTCTTATAGGAATACCTTAAACACTCGTCTTTTGTCCAACACTAACCTGGTCTCGGGACGGTCAGCTTCAGAAGGGTAACATGATACCCTTGTTAGGATTATCCTAATGCACTCAATATGTGGAAAATGGAGTAGGGGTGTTGAATCTTTGTTGACCTGTTTGTGTGCAGGTCCCTGTTTATCTACTGCATCTCAAGGAAGAGGTTCTACAAAAATAACCGAAATTTTTGTTATCTTTCGATAACAGATCGGTTGTTACCGATTCAACTTTTCCCCTTTGACTTGATACCCATCTTTAAAGTCAAACCCTGTGGTCAGTAAAACCGTCACCTGTGGTCATTGCCTAAATGGTCCAAGTCACTCTCAAGGGTCCTTTGAAGAATTGTGAGGGGGTTGGSCTTACGTCTCAGGAAAGACAAGGCTGTCATACATGGTTTGGGAAGTGAGGGATAAAGTCAATGGTTGATGGTTGACGTCATTAGTGCATGGCATGTGAACTGTCYTTGCATTATTTTGTGCASGTCTGTTTTGTGCATGATTTYGGATTGAACTGGACCTGATATGTTGAAGAGTCTCGGACACAYAGCACTTGTGARAGTGGRAAGGGTTCTTRGCGGTAATAACCTCATCCTCATTATTGTCTTGTATAACTTTTATATCATCTGATATTCAGTTAAGTCATGGTCTGTTAAGAAAGATGGGACGCCCCTTGGTAGAAARATGGTTTGATTGATATTTGTCAAGAGAATRATACAATAAGWAGTAGCGAAAATAGACTGTCTTTTAAAAGTTTGACCTAAATATCTCACGAGTCAGTTCTATACTTCTTACCGCGCGTTACCCATTTTATGCTACAACGATCGAGCAAAAGCCCTCGGCCGACTTACATCTACAAAGGCATGTAAAAGTCTTCGCATGTGGGCCAGTAGCTCAGTAAGGATACGCCTACCTAAGGGTGGTGACAGCCCTTGGGGTAGAGGTAGGTTGTACCCCGCGGCTCCCCGACCTGTCGTGGGGCGTCGTGAGAGGTATAGCCGGCGGGCACGGTCGGAGTGGTGACTAGTTATTCTTTAAAAATAAATCCTGCGTGACACGACCGTGAGGTTCAGCGCTCCCAACGGGGTGCAGAATCGTCGCGCGCTACAGTTGGCGCCGTTGCCGGGGACCTTCGGTTACCTGTCGAGGTCCTATGTGAACGGACCTGGGTCTGGTTAATTGAAACCCTAGCAAAACGACAAAGAAGAAGTAGAATGCCACGTAGCTTTCACTAGTTAGTAAGATAGCTAATAGGGATAATTGATGATCTATAAGTAAGAGCTGCTCTTGAGATAAGATGAGTACTAGAGCCTTGWGAAYCTTAGTCGACACTTCTATTATTTTCCCAAGGAGGTAGTTGCTCCCGAGTCTGTTCATGGGGGGGAGTATGCAAGTAGTGGTCGAAGATCACGAAGTCTTTATAAAAGTAAAGTCGGTAGGGATAGCGTATGAGCTGATTGACGCAGTAGGATTTGAAGATTTCTTGTTGAATCTGCACGAGCGATTTTTGACTGTGCTAATTTCTTCCGACCATAATATTTTCCATCTCTACGTTGACCTCGCGTACTCCCGTCTTTGAAGTTTTTAATTAAGATCCTCTAGATAAGTAGTTAAGTAGATTAGATTACGCCACAGAGTTGAAATTCCTTAATAAATGGTACGTATCGCTACACATAGGCGATACCTTAATCGGTAGGTGGGCTAGGAAGGTGCGTCGAGTAATACCTTTCTCCAACCATGCCTCGCGGATCAGGAACTGAAAGGGAGAGAGGTGGACGACAAGGAAAGGCTACAGATAGACCTATTGATTTTACAAAGGAAAGAGAATAGYGGGAGGAAGAACAGGAAGAGRAGGAAAAGTGGGAAGGGGTGAGATGGCATCGACATCAGGAAAACTTCCGCGAACGCAAGYCGTCCCCTRGAAGGATGGYCTATTATTCCTATAAGTACGAGCAGCATTACGGYGCCYCTCCCYCACGGTTCGAACTGCCTCCTCGTATTTATCCAATGGAATATACTCTCCCTCTTCTTCTATGGCACGTCGACTTCAGCAATTGATTGTCCTTCCTCAACCGCCTCGACTTGCTCTTCCGTCGCCSCCGCATGTGCCTAACCCTCCCGTAGTGTCTCAGGCTGCACCTGSGGATCATCGGTTATGTATCACCCTGACACTATTCTTCCTATGTCAGATATAATTATGCGGGCTGATTTCATACCTAATGTACAAAGATGTCGTCCCGTCAACACGAAGCTTGACCAGCATAAGTAATGATTTAGTATTTGTCTTGGTCATCAGACAAAAACACCCTCGAGGGGGAATAGGTCACGATGATTTTCATACTTCTTCCCTTGTCAGTAACAATACCCATAACGAAGGGGGTATCCGTCTGGGAAGAAAAAARGGGAGTTGAGGAAAGTTGTTGGCACCTCCTTAGGGATAAGCGATCTAGATAGGTGTRAGGCGATTCCTATGGGTTTTTGTTCTRAATAGGCACAAATTTATCTTCATAAGTCTAAATATAGGTAGAGTCAGTAGRGACCCTCATTTGCTGTGGGTTCTTAATAAAAGTCCAATGTTAGGAAAGAGTCAATGTARGCCAAGTTCGTCYGTGGGAAAACTTTAGAGGTCGATTTCGTYTATAAGAGGCRGTCAAAGGCTCTTGATYCTGMGTGCAGTCAGTAAGGAAGTGMGGAGTTTGGTGTYGAATCATCCTGTTTATGTTCAACTTGCTGACAAGATTCACGTGTGAGGCTATTTGTTAGAACTTATCTACTACAAGATCATCTGTCCGAATCTAAGCACTTCAATTCCTTCATTTTAAGACCATTCATTGAGCTTATCTATGTAAATTTATTCATTCGTGCCAAGTTTATTTGAGTCAGGCATATTTAATACTATTCATATGAGACTATCTATCTGATGCATTTTTATTTAAAACTGTGCACCTTAATCCATCCTTATGAGTTAATCACATATGACTATCCGTTTATATTGATTTCACTTGAACCTATATGGTTGGTTCGCTCCCCTATTAAAGAGTAGAAGTGCTACACAGAATCCACGTTCGACGAGGGATCGAAGGGGAATGGAGTGACCGACTTTTTAGGAGAAGAGATTCTATTAAGAGGTGGTCAATGTGTAGAGTCCGCTCTTGGGGGAATAGCAACCCTAAGTTATCCTTTCCCTGAAAAATGGTTTGAAGGGGCTATAAATTTATCTTMTAAAGTAGTAGTGAGACCCSCGCCGAAACTATGTTCCTGGTCCATAGTGGGGTGTTGTCACCTAACCTTTTGAGRAAAGTATTTGAGCCTTGTGAGACTATGGTCTGTAAAGGAGGCAATTAATATCTGCCGCAAGGAAGCAGGGGGTGTTGCCCCGACTATCTTTGTCTCAAGTGGGTTCATCTGCACGAGATGGGGTATGGATCCTGGAAYGTGTATGGTGRGGTTGTCTACWAATAAACAAGSGTCTGCAAGGAACGAATATTGGAATCGGAGGGTGAAGCAGTGAGGCTTGATCCTTGAGTGAGGCTCGGGAGTCTAAGATGTTAACCCTCTTTTAGGGATTACACTGCTGCTTGACATAATATATTTTTGTTAAAGCCCGGGTGTAAAATGTAGTACTCTCATTATTGTTGTATCTAAAACGCTTGTTGTTTGACCATATCATGATTCTTGTCTACCMTAACAGTTATCATAAGTTTATCGTCATCACTATGCACGCATATGCTAGTTAAACTTGTTATTTTTCCTGCTAATACTATTTACTTACTCAACTATTATAAATATTGTCGTCACTATGATAGTATATCCCTWCTACAATTAACAGTCATTATGATAATTTATGACATTCAATATCCAAAAATTGTGAATGCATCATTATCGCAGTATATTATCACCGACTTTTGAATGGTCTTAGATGATGGAAATGAGCAAATKTTAGAAAGGGATGATTTGRAAACTRTCTTTCAGGAAAAATATTATCGGAAGGAGATGTTTTATTTTGAGAGATGTTTGTTGGACGTTTGTCTGTCCGAGCGGGATCTACGAGCAGTTGAAGCAGGCCAAAGAAAGGTTCAGGCCCTAACTATTTAAACAGTTAGCGCTTAACATGGGGGAATWAGGAAAGATTTGCGCCTAACTGGTGGATAGGCGACTCTTTGATTCTTTCTTCTAAGTTCTATAATAAGACTCTCACATTTTYCTTTCTTTAGAATAAGATACTATACTCTAGAAGTAGAATGTGAGGTTAGATCTGCGATATGTTTGTTATTTATTTCCCACTTAGATGCAATGATATACTTCACTAAATAGGATAAATGAGATGTTATAGAGTATGTACTTCGATATATAAGGTGTTATGAGATTTCACTGTGTTTTTTTATACTTTTCTGACTCGACGGGTGTACTTTTGTAATTGAGAATATGAAGACGTGTGACTCGAGCTTTAAGACTGTTTTTGGCTAGACATTATGGATTCGGCTAAGCTTTATCCTGAGTCATATATGATTTCTATGTGTGGGGTTTGCCGACGAGGAGCAATTTCCACTTTCACAATTGAGTTGGTTCAGTGTTTGGTTTTGATTGATGTAATGTGTATCTTGGATATGTGTACAATTGCGCTATCAATGCTTGAACTATGATGCTCAGAAGTGTTCAAGAAAGATAGGATGAAATATGATACGTACGGTCTGAAAGTGTTTCGGCAATGTTGGTCAGTTGTTTCCATGCTTTGTCTTATATGGTTATTTTTGAAAAAAAACCTAAAAATGGGGTATGAGAAAGTTAAAATTTTTGATGCGTTTGAGCAACCCTGCGAGACAGAGAAATGTATGTTGTGAATGGAACGAATGTTTTTCTGCCTTCTGACAAGACAAGGAGTCAAACAAATACTTTTTCTTTGTGGATATTTGGTTGGTTTTCCTGTTGGTTAAATATCCCCGAAATGTGTGTCTGATCAGCCTGTGATCGAGGTCTGGGAGACACGTCCCCTAAGCGGCTCTAACGATAACCCTCGATCAGTGACAATATGACAATCATGATAATTTATTTTTATTGGTAAAATTTTTCATATATACATGAGGTTTGTTCATCTAAACTGACGAGGGGAGAAAATTTCTTTGGTCAAATTATTTTTTTATACATACATATATTTTTCTTTGTTCATCCACTCTAGGAGATCAGTTTGAGGGACTTAAAATTACCAAGCCTATGGTGAAAATTTGACATCGTTGGGACACACTCCCAGCGTGAGCTAAGCGTGAGCTGCTAACCAAGTATAACTAGGCAGTGAGTCTTCTTATTACGGCCTAGAACTGAAACCTGAGGGGGAGACTCGTTAATAATGGAATTGGTTCAGGCAGATATCGGAGGGATCAAGAGTCAGGTTTAAATTGATAGGAGGATTTCACCCGATATTGCTTAACCAATACGGGAACCATCGCTAAAAATAACAACCTGGTGGGCCGAAGTTTCGACTTGATCAACCGGTTGTGGTGGGTTGAGGYCGAGGTCGCCGATCCCCTCGCATTAGACTTCAGGTGGGACGATAAAATGTGACTTAGGATAAAACCCGCTSTCACGCACGGCGGTCCTGCACCCCGCTGGGAGCGCTGAACCTCACGGTCGTGTCACGCACGATTTATTTTYGAAGAACAACTTGTCACCACTCCAACCGTGYGCGCAGGCTATACCTCTCACGACGCCCTCCGACAGGTCGGGACGTCGCGAGGTACAACTTACCTCTACCCGAGGGGTTGTCACCGCCCTCAGGTAGRCGTATCCCTGCTGAGCTACCGGCCTACGTGCGAAGGCTTTTACATGCCTTAGAAGAGGTAGGTCGGTCGAGGGCGTTTGCTCGATCGCTGTAGCATGAAATGGGGTACGCGCTGTAAGACGCCTAGGACAGACCCRTTAGATACTCAAGTCGAACGTTGAGACCGTCGTCTTATTTCCGYTTTTGTTCTCAAAACACTTTCTCCTTCTAACCTCTATGATCAACGTATCAAAACCTTGTCACTACCAAAGATAATCTATTTCKCTCAACGTATGACTGATCATCAGATAGTATATAAGACTTSMTTATGAATRGCGAGGTATTACCGCTGGGAACCCTTCCCACTTTCACAAGTGCTGAGTGTCCAAACTCTTCACGATGTTCATTCCAGTCCAGCCCAAATCATGCACAAAACAGACCTGCACAACATAATGCAAAGACAGTTCACATGCCATGCACTAACGACGTCAACGATCAACCATTGACATTGTCCCTTACTCCCTTAACCATGCATGACAACTCTATCTTTCCTGAGATGCAAGCCCAGCCCCCTCACATTTATTCAAAGGACCCTTGAGAGTGACCAGGACCATTTAGGTGGTGACCGCAGGTGACAGTTTTACTGATCACAGGGTTTGTTTTTGGATATAGGTATAGATTCAAAGTGGAAAGAGTTGAATCGGCAACGACCGACCTCTTATCGAGTGATAACCGAAAATTGAGTCCTTTATGTAAGACTTCTTATTTAATTGCAGTAGACCAAGGCAAAAACCTGCACACAAACAGGTCAACAAAGATTCAACATCCTCACTTGATTCCCACATAATGATATCTAAGGGTCAAACCCTTTAGATCTGATCTATAAGCTCTGGAATCAACATCCCAGTGCCTAATCCCTAGCTTCTAACTATCCCAAGTCATCTTGTCACTCTACCTCTTTCTGTTTCAAGGAGTCTCTTGCCTATGTCCTATGTCGTCTTAGGGAAACTCATAATTCCCTTACTCTCAGTCCTTGCATTTCACTCTGGTGGATAAGCACACCCTTTGATACTTTATGCGGTAGTCTGGCCGAGATCAACTCAAGCCAGTGGCGGATTCTCCGATGAACTGCGGCTACACGGGGTATCTTCTTTCTCTGATTCCTTTTAGTTGCGGTGTTTCGTTTTTTCTTGCGTTCCTTTTAGGGACCTTTGAAGTCGCTCCCGATGGAGCATTCCCTTTTTCCTTCCCGTTTCTTCTTGTCCTGACATACGTAAGTAGTAGGCCGATTCACCCAGGAATTTTCCACTACTTGATCAAATGCAAACAATCCGTTAGTCAGAAGAGTAGTCGAGTCGCCCTACGAGAGCACCCAACCACCCTTCAAAGTYCAAGCARCCAAGTAGTTCAGGCAATCTAGTGCAAGCAATCGGGTAACTCACCCGGGAGTATCCTTTTATCAATTAAGSAGGTGRTTAGGAGGTCCATGTTGAGCCATCTCAACACTTGACCCTTGACCCTGCATTCAGAGAACATTCTAGACCYARGTGTTAGTACAGAGTTCAAGTTAATAATAKGTGACTTTCCCGGAAGCCTCCTATTACTCATTGATCAGAACTCGGTCTATTTTTACAAGTGTAATAGGATGACCCTACGGGAGTCACCCTACTACTTACTTAAGTCAGACGAGCCAGGATTAAGTTAGTGGACTTAGGCAAGCCGAAGTGTCTTACTTGGTACATTAGAATGTAGCCAGCAGGCTATAGGATGACCCCACGGGAGCTTCATATCTTCGGATCATTAATACTTATTTATGCCGCCTGTCAGTCATACCTGGACAAGTAGTAGGGTTACTCACCCGGTAGTATTCCTCTACTGCCCAAGCACAATTATCATTAGTAGTCCTCTTAATCAAACAAGTAGTAGGATAATTCTCCCGGGAGTTACTTTACTACCAATTTGATGAGTAGGAGATCAGTCAAAACAACTCCAAGTTAACTCGCCTTGACCGTTCCCCTACTTTACCCACTCATCGTGAATGAGCAAGAGGTATGTTGACTTTCACGGAAGTCGACCAGATTGACTTAGACTTAGGAGTTTGTGTACTCACCCGGGAGTACTTAATTCCCTTCCTAAGTCTAGTCAGATCAAGTGATAGGAGAACTCCACGAGAGTCTCCCACAACCTGATTTAAATAATTAGGCTATTAGCATCCGAACGATGTCAATTCATTAGTCATTCCAAAACAAGTAGCAGATTTACTCACCCGGGAGTATCCCTTTTACCTGTCCATAATCAACTCACTTTTTTCCTCGTTAGAAGACCTCTTGATCAAACAAGTACTGGGATAACCCACCCGGGAACCACCCTACTACCAGTCTGATGCGTAGGAGATCACTCAACATTAACGGAAGCCGACCAGATTGACTTAGACGTAGGAGTTCGTGTACTCACCCGGAAGTACTTAATTCCCTTCCTAAGTCTAGTCAAATCAAGCGATAGGAGAACCCCACGGGAGCCTCCTATAACCCGATTCAATTTTAATTACACAAACCATTAGTAACTTAAACAAGCCAACTTCTTAGTCATACCAAAACAGTTAGCAGGGTTACTCACCGGGAGTACCCCTTTTACTTGCCCAAACATAATCAACTCATTCTTTCTTTGTTAATTGATCCCAGATCAAACATAGTATTAGGAAACCCTCCCGGGAGTCACCCTCATACCATTTCGATGCGTAGGAGATCAAGACCATTTTTAGGTTAGTTTGCCCTGATCGTTCATATTAATTGAGCAAGAGGTATTGTTGACTTATATGGATGTCGCACGGATCGATCTAGACTTAGGAGTTCGTGTACTCACCCGGGAGTACTTATTTCCCTCCTAAGTCTAATTAGATCAGTGATAGGAGAACCCCACGGGAGCCTCCGATTACCTCTGCTTTTGTTAGTTGCTTGAAGACGTGTACCCCACGGGAGTACCGGATTAGTCATTCTTTGATTAATCATTTGAAGACATGCACTCCACGGAGTACCGGATCAGTCTTGGATTTAGCAGGTAAGCCAACAGAGAAGACGCACAATATCTTCCCGTCATTGATGTATGCATGTCAAAGACAACTAATTAGGTGGATAACGAGGTAGTTCGCACGGATAGTACCCATTTAGTCATTCAATGCAGGCAACATGACGACCCCAACGGAGACCTCCATCATACTGCCTTAGTTTTCTCAAGACCAAGCAGGCTAAGTTCCTTCTTGGTTCTTTCCTAAGTTCTTTTTTCTCACCTCAAACAGATTCTCAATTTAAGTATATACTACTTTTACTTTTGATATTTAGGTCCTGAAGAAAAGGTATAAACTATTTATCACACAATTACACATGCAGTTCGATGGGAGGGTATAACCTGTAAGGGTATATAGGAAGAGAATGAAGCGTGCGTACCTTAAGGTTCCCTGCCTCCAGAGTTCCTCCTGAACTCCGRCAGAGCTCCCTCAATCGCCCTGCTTCGTCGGACCATCTGAACATTCGTCCTTCACAGAGTAGACTTTTTTCATTCCAAGATATCTTATTATTTCGGATAGTTTATGAAAACAAAGGGAAGTGAGGGGATTAGATCACGGGAGAATGGGGAAGGATRRAGGAGGTAGACACCATCACTTCGTSAYKATATCTCTCTCCTCTCCATTACCTTTCATCTCCTCAAACCTGTTCTCTCCCACTCCCTCTGACATCAATCATRCAAGGAATCGCAGGATAATKTGCTGAATGAGATAGTCAACAATGAACACACTAATAACCCTGAATAAATATGAAGAAGAGAAGAAAGGGGCAATTCRGATCAAGGGAGAAGGAAGAAGGATAGTGGAGGTAGACATTATCACACGGTGACGGTGTCCTTTTCTCCTACCTTACCCTGCTTTCCTCTCCTTCCCTGACCCATAATTCAACACAATTACTTAATAATCAATAAATAATAATAATAATAATAATAATAATAATAATAATAATAATAATAATAATAATAATAACAATAATGATAATGTAAGGTATGTATTTACAGAACGTCAAACTTGCAAAATCAATAGATATCTAGAACATGCATGAGTATAGAGTGCACATGCATTGAGTATTTATCAAAATAGAGCAATATATCGAGGTAATGAGCCAATATCCAAGCCAGCAGGCAACATCRAAGTAGTATCCAGAATCGCTCTCTCTGTCTGGCGCACAACGCCCAACCTACTCTACCATACTATCTTACGCTACAACTGGTTCACACAASAGGAACACTTCGACTCACGAAGACCAATGCACATGACTGTCCACACCATCGRCGACCTCTCTTTCATGTAYCGGGTACKTATCTCGTCACCCTCAATCAGACCTTGATCATCCCACACAGTGCCTAACTCCCTGAAGATCATCCGATCATCTGCTATACCCCCTGRCACTCACCAGCCCGACTGTGGCAGCCTACGCCCCGCTGCCCTGTATTGTGTGTAGGTGCCCAGACACAACTKTCGTGGCCTGGACCAACTGTACWRCGCAGCTTAGTKAGGTTCGTGCATTCACCCAACYAACTGATGCGCTGCAAGCCTGAATACCCACATAAGGAAATGTCGAATTGAGCTTGTGATGAATATTCAGGCCCGCCTTCACTTAGGGTGGGCATTTGGCTTGATGGGGCCTTGGCCCAGAACAACGTAATGTCTGATACAACAGAAAAATTGTGGGAAATTTTCATCAAGTTTTCAACTTGGGTACAACACTGGACCAGCATTGGAAGTACGTGAAATGATGCGGCCAACCGTTTAGGAGGGTCGGGTCCATGTTTCCAACCGTTTACCAACATACGGCCAACATGTTTTCAACATGCGTTCAACGTTGGTCCAGCATGTTTCCAACACGTTTCCAACAAGTGTGTGTTGGAAAATTTGTACTCTTAAGTTCCCAGCAATGCAGTTCACTACTTCGTGGAAACGGTCGCTCAAGTGACCTCATTTCACATTTGTGTGGCCCGCAGTCGTGAACTATGATGTTCTCGTGACTGCACGGGTCGCGGAGGCGCACAGTTGAGAAAATGGATGGGCGAGCTATGCAATGAGACGGAGGGTTTGGTTGGGCAAAAAAAAAAACAAATGGGCAACAAAAAAAAGGTGGAGACGAAAGTGTTCGAGAAAAGGAAAAAAAAAAAAAAACAATAAAAAATGCAGAGGATACTAAACCGTCACAGAAGTGCGGTTAAACGTGCGTTATTTACATTGTGCGCGGCTCTGTTCTCAGCGCCGTCATTGCAGGAACGTTTTTACCAGTGCATCCCCTCACTCGGATTATTCGTATGTCACGTGCTCAATTTTCCCTGTTACCATCGCGCTGTCGGACCAAATACCCTTACAAGGGTATTTGGCCATGCTTTTGTATTTGACACGGTGACAGCGTCGGCTACCATGATGAAGCCGATCTGAGATGAAATGGGTCTGCACGCTTTGGCGTGACACTTGAAACGATTTCCTCGACCATTGAGGCCGAGGCGAATCAATGAGAAAATTTGGAGAGTTTGTGGGTGCGTTGTCTTGACGCGCACTGTGATGGTTAGGATTAGTAGCAATACCCTCGGACCGAAAAGGTCGAGGGGTTGATTGGGTCAGTATCGTGTCAGGTAGGCCTATGATACACGCTGAGACTTGGGCTGGTCCCTGCTTACCTACTAGATATTAAGCGTCTAAAAATGCTAACTTTTGTCTTCTCCTACTCGGCCTCGACTACCCGGCACATCTACCTCTACTTGGCGTGGTACCGGCCTAACCGCCCCTTGAGTGTTTCCGCGGTTTTAAGTGTCGTGGACCTCCTACCTGACCACTTGAGTGTTTTCCCCGCTGTTCTAAGTGTGCGGGTTTACCCCGCTACCTTATAATTTTCCCGCCGCGACCCTCAAATGGCGCGGCCACGGCTAAGTACCGGCCTTCGGGCCTTCCAACCAACCACCCGCTCTTGATGGTCACACATACACTCAAACCGACGAGCACACAGACAGGCCCGCGAACCAGCAAGCGTGCACATACTCAGGCTTACGAAACGGGCTCGGGCCGCTGGTCGGACTGGGCCCCAATACTGTATTTATATCTGGACTGCTCTTATTTATTCAAAGCAGGAGCTAGCCCAGTAGGTTTCTGTATCGACTACCAAGCAACAGACCTGAGGATCGAGTCCGACTGCCTGTGGGATAGCTCCTTTTGACTAGAGCTCAGTTATAGCCCCACGGTCATCTTATTTCCGACTCGAGTTTGGCTGCGGGACTTGAACCCGTAACCTCAGGGTTAGGATTAGACGGAGTTACTTAGTTAGTCGGTCTGCCCGACACTTGGCAGGATAGGGAAGATGGACAGTTAGATTCTGTTTTYTTTTTTTTCTYTTTTTATATTTTCTTATTTCTTATTTTYTTATTCTTATTTTTTTWTTTCTTATTTTTTTATTTCTGAATTTCGTTGTTCCTTGYGGTGYCGGTAACTATGGCCGATGGGTTRCTTCGACGTATCTGCCACGAAACCCKGGGCAGATTCAATCGAAGGAAGAAAAGGCCCCACAGCAATTCCGACCGTGCGGCATTTGCCTACAGCACGGGAATCTCCTTCGTGAGGGAGCGAGCACCGTGAGAGCAAGTAAGGAGCATGCGGGGTGCGCGTCGCAGATGTCGAAGAATGTGCGCAGACAAAAAAAAGCGAGCGGGGGCGCGAGCGAAATCGCGCGAAGAAGAAGAAGGAGGAGGGGGAAAGAAGAAGAAGGAGGAGAGGAAAAAATGAAGGAGGAAAGACAACCGCGCAGGGAGTAAAGGGAGATGGCCGCGCGGTGCAAACAGCGGGATGGAGCGCACGGAGGAAGGGAGATAGATCACTCAGAAGAAAGCGGCACGCGGGGACAACAGTAAGAGAGGCAGCGGGATAAGTAGTAATAGGAGAAGGAAGAAGAAGAAGAAGAAGAAGAAGAAGGAGAAGAAGGAAGAAAGAAAAAGGGGGAGGAGAGGAAGAAGGAGGGGAAAGAGGCAAGAGAAAGGCAGCTCACCCGTCACCCGACCGGCCTGTTGAATGAGCACTTCTGTCTGACGTGTCCCATGCGCTGGGGTTTCAGTATGCTGCGCGTCGTGGCGGATCCTCTTGTGAAACTAGGAAGGGCGATGCACCTACGAACGATGACGACAACAACGACGCGGACGACGACGGGGAGAGAGAGAGCAGGTAAGTCTCTATCTCGCGGCTTACCTCATGGTGCTCCCACCAATAGGATAAATAAAATAAAATAAAATAAATAAATAAAATAAATAAATAAAAATGAAATCGGATAAATTTACCGCTAGAACGAGGACATATTCACTACTACTACGATGTATGTGTGTGTATGTGTGTGTGAGCGTGTGTGTAACGAATCACGTGACGACTTCACAATACTTCCATCGATACGATCTACAAAACCGAATGAATCTACCTCTAAACATGGGTAGATACACTACTAGATGTGTGTGTGTGTGTATGTTTGTGTGTGTGCTTGTGTGAGTGTGTGTGTGCCAAATCTCGTGGCTGGTCGTCCTGGTACTTCTAATCGATCGAATGAGTAAAATCTTCTGAAATCTACAGCGAGAACATCGGGATATACACTGCCACACTTATTTCTGTATATGTGTGTATATGTGCATGTGTGTGCGTGTATATACGTGCGTATGTGTATGTGAGTGTGAACACTCGTTTGTGTGTATGTGTAAGAATGTGTGTGTGTGTGTACGTGAGAGAGAGAGCGAGAGAGAGAGAGTGGGCGAATGCGCACACAGGGAGAGTATGAGAGAGAGAAAAGAGGGGGGGGGGCTTATAGAGAAAACGAAGGCTGCGCACTCGTGAAGAAAGACAGATACTACGTTAATTATTCTGGTTAATATCTAGTATTATCGCTGGTGGTGAGTTTTACGGTCATTTTTGCTTTTATTTTTATTTCTTATCTATTGATTTATTATTATTATTATTATTATTATTATTATTATTATTATTATTTTTATTATTATTATTATTAAAGCAAATAGTGCTACCTTGGATACTCGGTGTTTCGACGGCTGGCTTAGTGAGCTTGGGCCATGGTTTACCTTCTCTATGGAAGTCTTGGTCTCGGTATGTTGCAAATCGGAACGAATCGTGTGTTGGTACTCCACCGCGTTTTGGATACGAAGCTGCGAAGGTAAATCTCCAAAACCTCGCGGCTTCTCTCGCAGAGCTTCCCTCAATAAAGATGAGTAAATTGAATGAATCCACCGGTAGAACATCGGAATATACACTGCCACCCTATTTTATTTCTGCACGTGAGTATGTGTGTGTTTGCATGCGCATGCGCTCTTGTCTGTATGCGTGTGTGCGTGTGACAGAGAGTGGGAGTTTTCCAGCCATGCACGCAGAGAGATAGAGAGAGGCTACTTCCAACGATAGGGTGAGCAAGAACGAACAAACCTACCACTACAAACACGGGAAGGTACACCACTACCAGAGAGATGGCCCCGTGAACAAGAAGGAGAGGAGACAGTGTTACGAGAAGAGAGAGATGAAGTGAAAAAGGAAAACTTACCTGCCAGTTTTCGACGGTTACCACAACTGCCGTGCGTCTCCCTCTGAGAAGAAACGCACACCCCTTCTGCCAGCTACCATTCGTGACCGCCATCATCATCATCACCAGCAACATCATCATCATCCTTGTCATTGTCGTCATTGTGAACGTTATCATTGCATTGGACGTCATCATTGCATTGGCTCGTCATCATCAGTTTGCGCATTAAATGCGGCGACCTCGTCGTTCCACCGGGGGAGCGATCAAGAAGACCCTTTAGGGGTTGATTGAAGACCTTCCTCGACTAGGAGGAGGACCTTGATTGCTCCCGGCCGACCGGGAGCGAGGTATTGTCAATTTATTTCCCTCTTACTAATCCCCTCCCTTCCGCTCGCCGATCTCTCTCAAAGATCTCATCTTTTTCCTTTTCTTTTATCTCCTCTCCAACCCCCCTTCTCTTTTCCACCCTCCCACGTAATTGGTCGTATCATCTAAAATTTCTACTATGCATGGCGTGCATCTTTCCTTCTTGCGAATTTCGAACGAATTCGACAGGATTAATCTTCATCCTTTCCTCCACCAACACCGCAAATGGGATTAATTCCGGCATTTTGATTCAAAAGTTATGCAAATTTCTTTATTTTATCAGATTCCTTTCATTATTTAATTTCAAAATTCAATTCCATTTCAAAAATTCATGAAATTCCTTTGAAGTTCTTTAGAAATGTCTTTCAAATTCATCTTAATCTTGTAACACGTTGAGAAATTTTCCTGATTTCACCTAGATATTCTAGAATTTCTTCCAACCTACTTTACTTGGCTATCACTATTTTTTTATGAAATCTCATCGTAAATTTTTAATTTAGGAATTAGTTATGTATTCTTATTTCATATTACCTTTGAAATTCTTCTAATTTCGAAAACACGTCAATAAATTTTTAATTTTTCTTGAATTTTTTTCTGTGAACTCACCTCTATATATTCTATCACCTCCTCGAACTTTTCGAAATTCTTATGAATATTTTGAAATTCGATGACTTCTGTTTAAATTTCCTTAGTAATTCTGAATTTAGGACCAAATAATTTCATAATTTTATTCCGAACTCGTGACCGCCACGAATTCTGCTTTTCTATATAACCTACACCATCCTTTGAAAATCTCCTCTCATTCCCTGACTTGAATTGGAAATTCTCACTCTCTCCCCCTCACTCCGACTGTGAATCGTCTTTACTTAATTTCGGAAGTTCGTCATACCTCGTTTTTTACTCGTCTTCCTCTCATAGTCCCTTACTCCCCTTCTTCTTCTTTGTCTTCTTCTTCTTCTTCTCCTTCGTCGTCGTCGTCGTTGTCATTGTTTTTTTTCTGACAACCTTCAAAATAGCACGCATCCACATTTTGTTGTCGGATCAGATTGTGAGAGAGACAAAACGAGCGAGTGCGCGAGCGCGCACACGAGAGAGTGAGAGAGGGAGAGAGAGAGAGAGAAAGAGAGAGAGAGAGAGAGAGAGAGAGAGAGAGAGAGTGTTTTAAAATTTACTACTGGGGGCATAAAGGCATTGAATGATGACTTTATCGCCGATTATGGCCCGCAATAGTGAGCTCCATATACTTGTTTTTTTTTTTCTTCTTCATCTCCTTTCTTTCTTTCTTTGTTTCTTTCTTCGCAGTCCCGTTTTTTTTTACTTTTTTTTTTGAAAAAATAAAAAGGTTGAAGGGGGGGGTATGGCGAGAGCGGGAGAGAGAGAGAGAGAGAGAGAGAGAGAGAGAGAGAGAGAGAGAGAGAGAGAGAGAGAGAAAGAGTACTTTAAGGTTTGCTACTGGGGGCCACAAAGGCATTGAACGACGACTTTATCGCCAAAAATGGCACGCAGTAGTCAACCCCATTTTTTCTATAATTTTTTTTCAAAACAACAATGACGAACACGTTCTTAGAGAAACGAGTGACGAACATTGGTCGTCACGCGAAGAGAAAGGGAAGGTCTTGTGCACCCTACTCTAACAACAATATTTTGTGTACTTGTAATTTGGGGTGTACTCTCTCTCTCTCTCTCTTTCTCTCTCTCTCTCTCTCTCTCTCTCTCTCTCTCTCTCTCTCTCTCCCTCTCTCTCTTTCACACGCGCTCTGTCTTTTTCTCCACCTTATTTCTTTTCTTTGTCTTTATCTCTCTCACTCTCTCCCTCCAGCAGAGAATAACGTAGCTTTGACAGAAATTAGAAAGCTGCAATAATCAACTGGCCGTTGTTTGGCTTTCAGATCATTCATACGGCTCATGCGTAGGTTGTGAAGAACGACATCGTTCCAGAGAAACGTGTCCGGTTTCAGATGACTGTTGTACGTCCTTTGATGGAGGCTGCCGAAGCATATCTGGTCACAAATTTTGAGAACACAAACGAGGTGGCCATCGATTCGAGGAGGGTTACGATCCAACTTAAGGACATGAGACTCGTTGATCGGTTGTTGAAGCCTCGTTGGGTTAAGAAATATCAAGGTATGCTGGACGAAAAGGCTATAAACCAGAAAAAACATCAACGGATGGAGGCCAGACAAGTTAGTTGAGATGGCAACAGACCAGGACCAACGAAAAGGAAAGAAGTGTCACCCGTCACACGTTCTCTAGGCTTTTCGGATCTTTGGAGCATGAAGTCGGGGCTTTCTTGCTAGTGAAGTCCTCGGTTTTAGGTCAGTTACTTCTTGCCCTCCACCCTTTTGTGACTTAAATAAATAAATGCATGTACATATATGTGCAAGTATGTCGCTTCGGCGACAGATGGATGTGTGTGCATTTGGCGCTTAACCACACAAACGTGGTTAACCTTGCATTTTCTATTATATTTTGACTATCTCAACCTTTTTGTTATGGATGCAGACGAGGGCGATGACGAGCGAAGCAGCGACAACACAGAGCGAGACGAGGATGAAAAAAAAAAAGATGGAGACGGGAGGAGGGTGGATGAGACAGAGATGTCACAATTTCCTAAGAGAACAAGCAACGGAAGCGAAAACAAACGCATCAGAGGGGGAGGTGCTTGCAACACACCCTCAAATGATAGACAACTTATGCGACGAGGGAGGTAACAGTAATACTTCCAATGGACATTCTCGCGATACTCACGAGGCTGATAACGAGGATTGGAGGAGCAGCGATGGCACAGCACAGGACGAGGGCGATGACGGGGCAGATGAAGACGAGAGGGAACCCAAACGTGGCAGCGAGGGGGGCGCAGCCGACGCGCCCCCGATTGACAGATAAGTAGTGAGGCACGACAACACAGTTCAAAAAGGTAAACAAAATGTGTTGTAGTTGCTCCCCTTGCACAACGATTACGTGGTAACGGCGCAAAGTGATGGCATTTCCTTAATGCAAGGATGTCCCTGTGATGAACGAACAGTTGAAATGGGCCGTCGAATGTCGCAGGTGCGGAATGCTGAGTTCTTAATGTTATTCTGTGCGCTGTATTGTGTGTTTTCCAGCAGATGGCACGAACTCGCAAAAAAAGTGTGCGCGAGCAAGGGCAAAGACCAGCAGAGAGACAGAGCAGACAGCAAAGACCAGCAAAGAGGCAGAGCAAATAGAAAAATTGGTCTCTATAAAGCAGGACATCGCATTATCTCTCCACAACCGCGATACAATCATGAGTTTTTCCATCTTCAAGCTGGACCGTGCCTTATCTGTTGCTGAGAAGGCTACTGCGCTATTTAGAGCTAGCGTGTCATCTGTCCACAGGAGTGGGTCACAGAACACAACAATAAGAGAAGGACGATTTCGACCTGGAGTTCATTGCACCTCTGTGTGAGAGAAGCAGAGACGGGGAGAGAGATACAGAAAGTCTGTGCGCCAGACCTTAAACAGCGGGGGCCGGGGTGTCGGGGGGGGG
>BFEA01001147.1:144852-165532 GCA_003427395.1 Chara braunii
GAGAGATATAGATAGATAGATAGATAGATAGATAGATAGAGAGAGAGAGAGAGACGGGGAGATGAAAACACTAAATCGTGTGCTTCGAACAGTCACTTAACAACACGTGGTCTGTTATTTATGACACACAATCGTACAATCTCTTCTAATGGTCATCTTTGTGCGATTGGTCCTAGAGGGACTATGTTATGAAAAAAACTGCAACCGTGGTTGTCCTCAATGCATGGTTGGGTGGTGCGTGCCACTATCTCTCTCATGCTCACATGTTGCAAAAATTTTGTCACGCAGTGGTGAACAGTGTTTGTTGCAGGGCAGCTCACGATTTAAGTGAGGCTTCCACACGTGTCGCCACATATAGAATGAAGCACAGCAATCCTACGGACTCGAAAAGGACGGTTCGCTACTGCGTGCCACTCTCTCTCAAACACAGTCATGTTAATAAATTTTTGACCCGCAGTAGTGAACCGAGCTTGTAGCCTTACAGCTCAACATGTAAACGCGGCTCCCTCACGTGTCCATCGGCAGAATGAAATACCGCCATCCGGTACCGACAGAAAACAACGGTTGCCTACTGCGTGACACTTTCTCTCTCGCACTGCCATGTTGGTGATTTTGTGTCACGCAATAGTGAACCCTGCTTACATTTCTCTCTCTCTCTGTCTTTCTCTCTCTCTCTCTCTCTCTGACAATCTCTCTCTATATTCAGTCATTGTTGTCGTTGCATGCCAGGTCCGCCAGAAGACCCAACGCTTGACATTTGCGAAAGTGCATAGCGTATCGTCCAGCAGGAGAAAAGGACGGGAACAAACCGCGAAAACCCACGACATGAGCCAAGAAAAACGATTTTCCCCCCAATACAAAACGCGGTTTGTACGAAAGGTGAACACGTTTTCAACGCGTTTCAACAAACTTTCAACACAGTTCAACAAGTTTTCAACACGTTTTAACAAGTTTTCAACATGTTTCAACAAGGTGTCAACAACTCTTCAACAACTTTTCTACAAGTTTTCTACAATTGTTCAACAATTGGACCAACATCCTTTCAACAGTTGGACCAACAGCTGAACACACCAGTTTTAATTTTTCCAATATTTGGTGAGCGTTGGTTTCCTTGACTTTTGGTAGAACACATGACCCCCCCCCCCGCCAAACAATTTATAAACACGGTTCCAAAGGTTGAAATATGGTGTCCACATGTGTTCATCCTGCCTCAAAATTTGCCCCAATTTTTGTGTTGTAAGGCCACTTGAGGGCTTAATCTTTGCTAAAATATCAATAATAATAATGATAATAGTAATAATAATATTAATAATAATAATTATAATAATAATAATAATAACAATAGAAAGAACAATAGCGAGCTCCAGCAATCAATCATCATCCTACACATGAGACCAGATGGCCTTGGCTTCGAACCAGCAGCAAAACCGCATCTTTAGATCCGCCGAATAAGAACATATCAAGAGCTCATAATTGACAGTGCTGAAAAAGTCCCAACATCATCATCAACAAAGAACCAGAGTTGATCTCTTATCTGGCGATTAGTGCCTTAGACTACATGAGGCAGAGCCTACTTATCCTTCACTGCAATGCAGTTGGTGACACCAACTGTTTCCCCGTAGTATGTGCAGATATCGGATAATGACGTCGTCTCAAGCACCAAGTATGCCTACCGCATCACTCACAACCTCGATCCCCAACACACACTATGTCATGCGCACCCAAGGACCTTCGTGCACCCATCCAGCTATGACAACACAACTCGGCTATGGCTGCGCGCCCTTCACACTGCTCGCCCGTGAGTGCGTGAGCGTTGGCTAGCATACAGCGCAGCAACACTTATGCAATGTGCAGCCCGTCCCAGAATGTCAAACAAGGAGGCCGGGCTTCCTACATGGAAAGTGTCCGGCGTGCTGCTGCGGCTAGGCGCGTGCTGGGATCTTACCCGGAAACTCCCGGCAGACCCGATCTGTCACAGGTCCAAGGTCGTCCGATACAGGCCCAGGACCTGTGTTAGTCGCCTGTGCCCGACTGTGTCTATATTTCCGTGTTGTGTCTGCAAGTCCGTGTTGTATCCGTATGCCGAGTCTCTGTCTGCACGTCTGCTTTGCCTGTATACATGTATGTCTTTATGTGTGTATATATATATTTTGTCCGTTTGTTTGTATGATTTTGTCTGTTTTGTCTGTTCTGCAAGAAACATGAAAGTGGACGAAGCACAGAAATCCAAATTGCACATTCACACTTACGTCCAAGTAGTCAACTCAAGAGCAGAAAGCACAACGGAGCCAAAGAACCATCCATTTCAGAATGATACAGCAGATCGTGAGTCAATGTTCATGCCCAATCGGGCTATACCAACAACAATACCCAATGTAGCTCTCTACTGAGATGGCGCCAGATGCCCTACCTACTCTACGAGCTACCCTATGACAGAAACCACACAACTTAACGACCAGCCAGCGATGACGTCAACACCAATGTCGTCCTCCCTTTTACCAGGTACGTACTTGATGCCCCTTCTATTTTCTTCCCACGCCCGCCTGTCCGTCTGTCTGTTGCTGTCTGTTTGTCCGTTTTCGTTGGTATTGTATGTTTGACGCTGCCTGTTGACGACTGTCTGTCTGCCCGGGTCAGACTGTTGTGTCTGATTGTTCCTATTCGTCTGAAACGACATTCACCCCTGTGTAGTAGCGAATGCAGATCCAAGGTTCGATCCTTAGATTTACCTTGCCTGTGTAGAGCATTTGTATTGACCCTGAGAGTACAACATGTGGCTTGTATACCTGTAACACTAGGTAGACCATCATAGGGTCCGCAGGCTGCAGCTGCTACAGTGTCCGAAAGACCATGTCTGAACCTTCCGAAAGGTCCTAGCAGTGACCTTTTCGAAGCTTCCCGTGATTAGGCTGAGGCAAGTGGGCAAATGGTAGAGCCTACCCGTGTTGAGTTAACAGTCCCAGTCCCAGTCAGTCCTAGTCCAATCAAGCAAACACCTCATAGGGCTGTGCGCACTACGAGCATGGGAGAGGGCCAGACCATCGTGCCACATAAGTACAAATCAAGACACAGCGCCCAGTCATTCGTTCATTCTTGCAGAAGCGCTGTTACAACATCTTGTGCGAAGGTGGTTTGCAGGTTGTCTGAAGACGAAGTGGGCTAGAAGAGGTTGCGCACAGCGCTAGCGTACAGGCAGCCATAGCTGCCATAGCTATAGCCGGTCTGTGTGTGTTGTGTGAGTGTTCAAAGTGATGCTTGGGGGATACTCAGCGTGACCCGGTGTGTGAATAGTGAGTTGTTTGGGCGTTGAGCCGCCACAGTCGGTCAAGAGCGAACTCTAGTCTGGGTGTCATATCTCTGAGTATTGAGTGGGTGTATGTCACCGGTTTGTTGTGCTGCTGTTTATACGCATGAAAAGTGTGAATGAAGGGGACTCTGATTGCAAACAATAATAATAATGATAATAATAATAATAATATTAATAATAATAATAATAATAAAGAACAATGACAAATCTTCAAAAATCATTCAACATCATGCATATGGGACCAGATAGTCTTGACCTTGAACCAATCTGCAWAACTTTATCACGAGATTCACCRAATAAGGACACACTAAGAGTTTATAGYTGATGATGCCGAAATAGCCCCACCATCATCATCATTGAAGAACTAAAGTTGATAACCTACCCAGCGATTAGTGCCCAGACTACATGTGGAAGATCCTATCCATCTTATACCRAAATGTTGCCAATGTCGTCAACAGTTGTCCGAAGTAYGKGCAGATCGTAGCCAATGCCGATCGCCTCAAGCACTAAGCAAMCCCCCCCCTTTCATCSTGTCAGTCTATCTGTCTGTTKTTYTGAACTTTTGTTTGTCYGTCTGCCTCTATCTGTGTCATCCTTGTTTGTCTTCGATTGTATGTCCGCTGCTTTTACCTGTTGTCARTTCGGTGTGCCACTTGTTTGTATGCATGTGAAGTGACAAATCTGTTTTGCAAATAATATTAATAATAATAACAATAATAGTACTAACAATAACTAATAATAATAATAATGATAATAAAAAATAATAATAGTAATGATCGATGGCTAATCATCAGAAACCAAGCAGCGCTATACTCACAGACCCAGATAGCCGTGATTCAAAACCAAACGCAGAGTTGCAGCACGAGTACCATAAACTAAGAACACTCATATTTGGTAATGCTGGAATGGTCTCACTTTTATTGACAGAAACCACATGTCGGATTCCTGCCCTAGTGCTCAGTGCCGGGACTACGATTGGCAGATCCCATATAGCCTAATCTGTAACGCCGTTGGTGACGTCAACGGCTTCCCGGGGTATGAGCAGACCTTGGTCATTGTCAACCACCTCGGGCACAAGGTATGTCCCAACACACAGATGACATGTACCTATTTCGTTGAGTCTCGACGATATGTGTGCAAGTCCTCGTTCAAGTGGGTGAGTCTCAGTTTGGTAAAGTCGGATGACGTTATTGACGATCGACCCGCAGAAGTTGTTGGAAGGCCCCTCCAAGTATAGGAGTGTTGCTGATGTTAAGCAGGTTTTGCATTGTATGAATAAAACAATCAGCATTCAACCTGCTTGGCAGTTGCTCTTTGGGTGGGGGGATTTGTCGGGAGTAGCATTGACATGAGAGCTATGGTGACGGCGTGCATCTTGGAACATCTCCAGGAAGACGAAAGACAAAGAAGAAACGAAGTAGCATGTGGCAGAGTCACATAATGGACAGCTCGACACAGTCCCTTCAATCTCGCTCTCTCTCCTCTTCTCTTCTATCCTTCTTTCCCCTCTTCTCTTCAATCCTTCTCTCCCCTCTTCTCTTAGATCTTTCCTTCTCCTCTTTACTTCGATCTTTCTCTTTCTTTTTTTCCTCTTCGACTTCTATCTTTCTCTCCTATTCTTCAACTTTCTTTCTCTCAGGCTTGTCAAGCCCCGGCCCCGGGGCCCCGGCAGGGGTCCGGGGGTCCCGGGGTGGGCACCCCCAGCCCCAGCTCCAGACCCCCCCCCAAAAAAAAAAAAAAAAAAAAAAAAAAAAGTGGGAGGTGCGCAGCGAGAGCCCGCACCACATGGGCTAAACCCCAAAATTGGGGTTTTATGCCCCACCCCGGACCCCCCCCGGGGCCACACCCACCACTCCTGGGACCGGGGTAGCTGTTGGTGCGTGGTCGGGGGCGGGGTTGAGTGTTGGTGGGGGCGGGGGTGCGGGGTGCGGGGCGCGGGGCTCGGGGCGGGGGCGGGGATGCGGGGCCCGGGGGTGCGGGGCCCGGTACGGTTATGTAGTAAGTCGTTGTGGCTCCACTCACACCCATACACACACATCCTCGTGCACACACGCTCGTACTCACATTCATATTCGCGCAACCAGACCAATAAGCGTGGCAGTGTATCTTTACATGTCCTAATGGCAGATCCTATCTAGCCTAGGCTACGAAGCCGACATATGACATCAACAGCATTTCCGAAGTACGTGCATATGGTGACCAATGTCGCATGCTTCTCGCCTCAGGTATGTCTCTCTTCTCTCTCACCACCTCATTCCCCCATCACACAGATGCCACGTGTCCCCATGGATCACCATGCATCTGAAAATAATAATAATAATAATAATAATAATAATAATAATAATAATAATAATAATAATAATCAGGGTTACCCGCGTTCCGGACAGGCCGAACGCCGGAACCCGAACGCCCGAACGTACGGGACCCCTTCGGCAGGCGTTCGGCCGTTCGGGCCGAAAGCGAACAAAAAAAAAAAAAAAAAAAAAAAAAATTCAAACAAATCCGAAAAAAAAACTACGTTATGGAGATAAATAAACTAAACAACATTTTCCCGGGCACTACATCCAAATTCTTTACCAAATTTGAATTAAAAATCAAATACTAAAAATAAACACTATGATAAAAATAAGAAAAAATAAAAAGAGAATTAAAATGAGTGAGTGTGTCATCACCTTTTCGACACGGCCATCTTTGCCGATTTTTAATTACTTTTTGGCATTGACAAATGCCCTGAAAATTAACACATATGTAGTTTACATAATCAATAACTCGTTAAAATTTGTTCAAAAAATAATAATTTTTTTTAGGCCTCGAAATAAAGTGAAAAAAAAAMGTTAAAAGTGAAAAAAAACAAAATAGTGAGTAGGCGAGCACGTTTTGACACCCCCATCTTTGACGATTTTTAATGTTTTTTTCGTTGAGCAGAATGGCGTTAAAATTTATACGCCTGTAGGCTTCTCTCTCGCTCAGGCCTCTAGGCAGGGACATTCTCAACCCTTGCGAGTGCGAACGGGGAGTTCCACCCCGAATTCCTGAGTGGCATATGCCATTTTTGGGATGATCGTTGGTGGCCTGAGTGATACAAAAATGAGAGACAGAAGGCACACAACATTCATATGTAGGTCCTTTTTTTTTTTTTTTTTTAATGTAAGTCTTATTGACATACCTTCCCTCCATATTTTTCCTTTTTGTTGTCTTAAATGTTTCTWCCCTAACCTTCTTATCATATTAAATTCTTACCTCTTCTCAGTACCTACCCATTTCTTCTTCACTGCTTCTCCTTAGTTTCATCTTTTTCCCTCCTTTCTCCTTATGCTCTTCTTACTTTCTTGTCACCTTCTTTTGTCATTTCTAGAATACGAATCCTCTTTCTTCTTTCTCCATCTCTTCTACCGTAACCCAATCCCCAGACCAGAAATTATAGACCAAGCCAAACATGGCGGGAATACCATCTACGCAGATTTCCGAGCGCACTTCCTCTTTTAGTTTCTCCCAGTACCCAAATCGCTCCTCCATGAAATAAACTCTAATGTACACGTTTACGACGAACAAAATGTTGCTAAAATCACTTCCGGAGAATTTGGAGCCCATTTCCAGATATAGGCAGTAAATCATGTGAGGGGTGGAGAAATCATACCCCCTATCGGGTACTTTCAATGCTGCTTCAGCGGCCATCTCTACCCTTTCTTGACAAAAAAACACTTCTTCGACAATAAAATCCGAGAGCGTGGTTCTAACGTATCGGACTGAAAGAGTAAAGTCTTTGGCTGGAATCATTTTGTTTTCCTTTAGAACTTCACTTGTGTCTATTTCTGGACCTTCCTTCTTCCTAATTCTGAGCCTTACTTTTGCCATCCCTGTGAGCATCAGCAGATAGTCTTCTATCCCTTGATTGAAATTTGATTCAAAATCATGCCAGAGACTCGCAGCCACGTAGATGGTGACTCTCACACTACGTCATTCCTCCCTCACATCCCAACTCGTTTCTACCCACAAAAATGTCTCGCTTAATAACGGGTAACCCCACCATGATTCACTAAGTTTTGCTCGTCTTCTTCCTTTTGGCAGCGTCATCTCTAGCCCATTATCATTCCTAACTAGTGCCTCGACCTTGGACACTTGTTCTGCATAAGGCATCTTGATTAAATCCCAAAGACCTGTCACAAGGGTAAGCCAAAGGACAATTTATTTAATGCTTCACCTACCAGTTTTTGGGTACCCTTATTATGGAATAGTCTGACCTAAAGATAGGTACCTCTTTCTCCTTAGTTTTTCTTGGCATACCCACTTCATTCTTTTAGCTTCTTCTGGTCTGATCCCAGTAAAGATCATGAGGGTCCAAATTACTTTTCCTTGCCTCTTTTTTAGTTAGTGATGACTAACTAAAAGAGAGGCATGAGGGTCCAAATTACTCAGATGTATTTCACCCCTTGCCTCTCTTTTAGTTAGTGATGACAGAACCCCCCGTCTTCATCCTATCTTACTCCCCTTCTTTTGATGATCCCTTTACATCAAGTACGTGACTATCCCGCAAGTTCTTTGATGCGATATACAGGTAACCCTCTCTATCGCATAGTTATCGCCCCTAACCCATCCAAACTTAATCTAGACGAAGGCTTATTCCCCCACAGACATTCCCCAACAATACCCTGTCTCGGGCAGACGCCACCCTTTTCTACTCCACCTATAACACAATCCGGCCCATGTTTCTTTCATTTAGCTAGCAGATTTCAGTCTATGACTTAACAAGTTTCCTTCTTATCTTATTTCGCCTCAATATCCAACATTTTAAATCCTTATATAATCTTTTCATACAATAAGTAGGATACCAACCCACAGATTTTTATCTGACATAATATAAACATCAAGAGTRWTATACACATCCTCCTATCAGGAAACGCAAACTACGCAACTACAGGAGGGTCAGGTATGCGAGATGTTGCTTGGGGTCCTTGTTGGTGAGGYTGGGGAAGGACGGTCAACTGYCGTTCTTGARACAGCTGGTAAGGGTTATGATGCGGGCGGTTAGGCRGMTCGAAGCGTAGCGGACACTCCCCGTAACRCCTTGCGTACCTATATGAGTAGAAAACCATTTCCTTAGGGTTTGGAGAATGCATGCGCCTTTCCTCCCGATACCTTCGTGCCCTCAACCCTTCCTCCTTCTCTTCTGACCCTTCATCATCGTCTCTCCAATCTTCCCATTTCTTAGTCAAATCTATAGGCCTTTCAGGTGTCTTCCCTTGTCTGCCGCCTCTTCCTCTACCAGTACCGGTCCCACGACCTTTAGGTGCCATATTCGTCAACTTTTACTATAAGTCGATTAATTGTACTTAGGTATCAATCAACCTATACCCTACGCACTGATTTGTCGACTACTTGTTACTAACAACGCGAGCCACCTTATTCCGCTTAGAACCTTAGTCAATTTTGACTTCGATAATTGTCGTTTTGTCAGGATCTTGCCTTACCCGAGCTCGTTCTCTAAGCACCTCGGCTAGGAAGCGAGATCCCCGGCAACGGCGTCACCTGTCGCGCGCGGCGGTCCCGCACCCCGTTGGGAGCGCTGAACCTCACGGTCGTGTCACGCAGGATTTATTTTCGAAGAACAACTTGTCACCACTCCAACCGTGCGCACAGGCTATACCTTTCATGACGCCTTGCGACAGGTCGGAACGTCGCGAGGTACAACTTACCTCTACCCGAGGGGCTGTCACCACCCTCAGGTAGGCGTATCCCTGCTGAGCTACCGGCCTACGTGCGAAAGCTTTTACATGCCTGAGTAGAGGTAGGTCAGTCGAGGGCGTTTGCTCCATCGCTGTAGCATGAAATGGGGTACGCGCGGTAAAACGCCTAGGATTGACCCGTTAGATACTCAGGTCGAACGTTGAGACAGTCGTCTTATTTCCGCTTTTGTTCTCAAAACACTTTCTCCTTCTAACCTATATGATCAACGTATCAAAACCTTGTCACTACTAAAGATAATCTATTTCACTCAACGTATAACTGATCATCAGATAATATATAAGACTTGATTATGAATAGTAAGGTATTACCGCTGGGAACCCTTCCCACTTTCACAAGTGCTGAGTGTCTAAACTCTTCACAATGTTAATTCCAGTCTAACCCAAATCATGCACAAAACAGACCTCCACAACATAATGCAAAGACAGTTCACATGCCATGCACTAACGACGTCAACCATCAGCCATTGACATTGTCCCTCACTCCCCAAACCATGCATGACAGCTCTATCTTTCCTTAGATGCAAGCCCAACCCCCTCACATTTATTCAAAGTACCCTTGAGAGTGAACAGGACCATTTACGCGGTGACCACAAGTGACAGTTTTACAAACCACAGGGTTTGTTTTTGGATATAGGTATAGATTCAAAGTGGAAAGAGTTGAATCGGCAACGACCGACCTGTTATCGAGTGATAACAGAAAATTGAGTCCTTTATGTAAGACTTCTTATTTAATTGCAGTAGACCAAGGCAAAGACCTGCACACAAACAGGTCAACAAAGATTCAACATCCTCACTTGATTCCCACATAATGATATCTAAGGGTCAAACCCTTTAGATCTGATCTATAAACTCTGGAATCAACATCCCAGTGCCTAATCCCTAGCTTCTAACTATCCCAAGTCATCTTGTCACTCTACCTCTTTCTGTTTCAAGGAGTCTTTTGCCTATGTCCTATGTCGTCTTAGGGAAACTCATATTTCCCTTACTCTAAGTCCTTGCATTTCACTCTGGTGGGTAAGCATACCCTTTGATACTTTATGCGGTAGTATGACCGAGATCAACTCAAGCCAGTGGCGGATTCTCCGATGAACTGCGGCTGCACGGGGTATCTTCTTTCTCTGATTCCTTTTAGCTGCGGTGTTTCGTTTTTTCTTGCGTTCCTTTTAGGGACCTTTGGAGTTGTTCTCGATGGAGCATTCCCTTTTTCCTTCCCGTTTCTTCTTGTCCTGACATACGTAAGTAGTAGGCCGATTCACCCGGGAATCTTCCACTACTTGATCAAATGCAAACAATCCGTTAGTCAGAAGAGTAGTCGAGTCGCCCTACGAGAGCACCCAGCCACCCTTCAAAGTCCAAGCAGCCARATAGTTCATGCAATCTAGTGCAAGCAATCGGATAACTCACCCGGGAGTATCCTTTTATCAATTAAGCAGGTGGTTAGGAGTCTTAGGACGTCCATGTTTAGCCGTCTCAACACTTGACCCTGCATTCAGAGAACATTCTAGATCCATGTGTTAGTACAGAGTTTAAGTTAATAATAGGTGACTTTCCCGGAAGCCTCCTATTACTCCTTGATCAGAACTCGAGCTATTTTTACAAGTGTAATAGGATGACACTACGAGAGTCACCCTACTACTTACTTAGAGTCAGACGAACCAGGATTAAGTTAGTGGACTAAGGCAAGCCGAAGTATCTTACTTGGTACGTTAAGATAGGCAAGCAGGCTATAGGATAACCCCACGGGAGCCTCCTATCTTCGGATCATTAGTACTTATTTATGTCGCCTGTCAGTTATACCTAGACAAGTAGTAGGGTTACTCACCCGGTAGTATCCCTCTACTGCCGAAACACAATTATCATTAGTAGACCTCTGAATCAAACAAGTACTAGGATAATTCTCCCGGGAGTTACCCTACCACCAGTTTGATGAGTAGGAAATCAATTTAAACATTGATCGGGCCAGAAGCGTTTGTTTGGGTGGAGATGGAGCACACTCTCGATCATGAAAATATAATAGTGCGGGCGACATTGTATCTTTCGTCGCATCTATGGAGGATGCACGTGATAGATCTGACAGTAGGACACAGTCGGCCTTTATCACGATACATCCTAATCACTGGGACGATTCTCGAGGAAAAGATCCGAGAAACAAGCTGGGGGGAGTTCAGGTCAGTAATTTCTATGAGAGAAGCAAGGTGGGCATAGAAATTCGTTTTCCCCACCAATTGTATAATAGCCACACTTCCAGACTTAATCATTAATGAAGTCTTCCATGGACACCTAAATGTGGAGCAAGCGGCTTTAGCGGCTCGAGCAGCGCCCCAGGGAGGGTGCAAATTTTTCATGCCAGAAGCCCTCTACTGCCTATATTTAGAAATGGGGCCATAATTGGCTAATAGGGATTTCGAGGAAATCTTGTCAATATTTAACGCTTACGTCCGCGTATACTTCATGGAGCCAAGGCAAACATATTTGAAACAACTCAAGGCCGAAGTAAAAATCAGGGCGTATATTGATAGCATCCCCATAATGTTTGGAATGGTATATGATTCCTGCACGGGCGACTGGATGTCCGTTGAAGAGGTTGGACAAATGGGGTGGTAAGGATAGTAACCGGAATCAATGACAGAAGAGGTTGGACGTTGGAAGGGACACTGGTTAGGAAAATTAGTGAGTGCCGATTAGTAAGGAGAGACAGGGATCATGAACTTAGAATGTAGGCGCAGAGAATCTTAAATAGCATAAGGAAAGAAAGTAAGGCGGTCGAAAATTTAATTCGAAAAACCATCGTTTTTGTGTGTGTAACACAGATTTGTGTGGAAAATGGGATGCGCAAACGGGGCAGAGCCCATAACAGCGGTCGAGATCGCACGACTGCTGGATAGTAGAAATGTCAGGAGGTCCCAACTTCCTTGGATATAAAACTTTCCATTCCAAGGAGAGAGAGTGTCACACTGGCTTGAACTGCTGGAGCAGGTGTTCAATCGACTGACGCCGACAGAAAAATTCGCCTAATTATTCGAATATGTGTGGGGGGAATATCGCCCCGACGTTGAACAGATTGTGGCCAATGCCCAAGGGGACTGGGATAATTTCAAAGTGGAGATGTAAAGAAAATACAAGCTGGGAGACGGGTTGTTGACAATCGACCAACTTTATAACGTCAACCGAAATGACTTCACCACGATAGGGGCGTTTGCAACAGTCCTTGAGAAAATGGCGAAACGAGTACCGGGGCTTTCAGAAGAAATGCAGTGTGTCATTTTTCTGGGAAAGTTCTCAGGATACGAGACTATCGAGTTGACCCGGGAAGAAGCACCAGGGAAAAAGACTTCATGGGAAACCATAAAAAAAATTTTGGCATCTGGGAGCCTAAACCATTTCCACCATCAAGTGAAGATGGAGAGGAAGAGGAGGAAGGAAATAGGAATCGTCCAAGGAGCGGACTCAACCTTAGGAGGAGTGTTGAGTAGTATGGTCACTCAACTGAAAGAGTTGAAAGACAAAGTGGAGTCAGAAAAAGTGATGGCAGTTGAACAAGTGACGAATAAGAGAAGACATGAGGAGGAGAGTGATGGAAATAAGGGGGAAGCAAAAACTGAAACGGTAACGCAAGCTAAGAAGGCCCAAAAGCAGAACCAAAACCAGGCGCCAAAGAAACAAGGGGCAGGAAACGGACATAATTCACAACAGACTGAGGTGACAAATGACGCAGGAACATCATCCCCGATTCCTCCATTTGGAACATGGTCAGTGGTGGCTCCTATGGGGGCTTGGCCAGGATATTGCCCCAGGAATCAATGGCGGGGTTTTGGACAAATTGGGATGAACCCGAATCTGCCTCAGGTTCAAGGAGCCGGGGCAGGACCATCCGAAGGGCAAGGAGCAAGTGGAGGAATGCCACAACAGGCCCTACCGACGCAAGGTAACCAAGGACAATTTCAGGGATAAGGGCACGATCAAGGGCATGGAAAGGGGAGAAATGGAGGAAGAGGAAATTACAATGGAGGACGAGGATTTTGAGGAAGAGGAAATGGTGGACAAGGTGGGACTTGGGAAAATCAAGGAGGTAATCAGACTGAAAACTACAATCAGTCGAATGTTAATCAAATTGGACAAGAATACAACCAAGGTTTTGGTCAGGATTATGACCAAGGTTACGGACAAGGTTATAACCAGAATTACGATAGAGGGTTTGGAAGGAGTGACTGGCAATGAAATGATCAAGGCGCCGGAAGAGGATGGATAGACTACAGCGAGTGCGTATGTACGCACTGTACGATAAAAGGACATACAGTAAGGAGATGTCATGTTAGGAGGATGGATGAGCAAGATGGCTTGATCACATCCAGTATCGACGGTGATGTGTTCGATAAGAGAGGAGATAAGATCGACCCAAACATCCCTGGGAGCACGAGAAAAGAAGCCATTAGGGTCGCAGGGCTTGGACCCAGCGCCCCTGCCATGTTTCGTATATGGCAGGAGAAGGAAGACCCTTTTATCTGGGTGGAGGAAGTTGATGAACTAAGTGACCAATTGAAGAAAGGAGCGAGGATTAGCCAAGAAGAAGAGAATACATCACTAGTCGAAATTGAGCCAGACGAAGATATTATAGTTAGAGAGTCGGCAAGGGAAACCCTGGGAAGAATGAAAGACATGATAGATAAGATGGGTAGGTTAAATGTGAAAATGTCTGATCTGCAAGGAGGAAAGGAACTTGAAAATGAGGATGCCGCGCGTATTCACAATGAGTCGGGAAGGAGAAAATGACAAGCCTAGATCTCCTAACCCCAGAGCATTAAGAGCTACTCTGGCGGCTGGTTCAGAAACTGCTTACCAAGCACTGAGGAACTTTGTTCCTCATACTGCACGAAGACCTCAAGGAGGAAACGCGCCCAAGGAACCATCGCAGRYTCCTGTACCACCTCAAGGAGGAGCCKCTATTGAAATAGAGGAAGARGAAGAGGAGGAACATRATGAGTTGYCTAAGGAGGAAGAGAACAGACAGACTGAGTTAAAGACTAAAAAGCGGAAGATTGATGGTAAGGAAGGAAAGGAAAAAGTTGGGGAGAAGTCAAAGAAGAAATGGAAGTACCARACGTCTATTGAAGAAGRAGYTGATCTGGACAATCTGGTAAATAAGCTTCTTGAGGGACATAATGAATTGTTAAATTTAAAAGAGATTTTGGCAACTGCACCTAAGCTCAGGGAACTGGTAAAAGCTAAACAGGCAAAAAAGAAAGTAGCGACAGTAAGGATGGGAACCTGATTCCCAAGGAAGCCAACTGGGCTGTAGCAGAGAGTAAGATGGATTGAAAATTTGTGGGGACAGGATCCATATATGTCAATATAAGAGGGAAAGGATGCCCTGGGATGTTGGACACGGGAGCAGAGATGAATATTATGAATCTTGAAACGACTGAGATGCTAGGATTGGAGATCGATAGGAGGGACTCAATTTACCTCAATGGGGCTAGTGGAAAATCAGGATACGTAGGGATTGCCTCAAATGTAGTTATGGAAATAGGAAGCGTCGGGGTCCGATCCTGCTTTTACATAATGCCTACCTTTACAGGGAAGGTCCTTCTTGTCGCGAATATAGTCCCTTATCATGAACAAGCATGACGGGACCATGTACGTAATTTTATGTAACCCCGCTCATGGTAATTTCGAGGTCATTACCTGTAAGAATACAGACCCTCATAGCTCGAAGAACCGACTCAATGCTGGGTCATATACCTTCGAGGAATCTGAGAATAGAAGAAGAGAATTAGAGTGGGGACTTGATGAGGATGAGGAAGAGGAAGAAAGTGAAGGATTAGCCCAGAGTCTAGCCAACATCGACCAAGCTATGTATATGGTATCCGCGTACAATATGGCGGAACCAGAGGCCATTCGAGCATTGGCTGATAAGTTGTATGATTTCCCTGAAGAGGGGAGGATGGAGTTGGTGTACAGTCCACCCCCTAGGAAAGACAAAGTGCAAGGACCCTGCGCTCAAGCATGCGGCCAACATTTTTTAGGGGTGGGCTCAAGCAAGGGGGAAAAAGGAGGTACAAGACGGTAGATAAAAAAAACTCACCCTGTTCCAGTGTTAGTGACACATGAGGAGGGAGTCTACTATGAGCAGGAACGAGAATTGATTAGGCAAATGAGAGAGAAATGGAAAGCTGAATCCTGTCGTATCAACGAGGAGACTAAGAAAGACCTGAAAATTGGTGAACCTGAGTTCTTAACCAAGCAAGAGAGAGCGTTAGTAGTTGAGTTAATGAAGGAAAAACACAGCGCCTATGTCTCCAACGATGAGCAGAGGGGAAGGCTAGATATGGACAAGATAAGGATGATCCGAATTCACACAGTCCCACATCAACCTTGGAATGTTAGAGGAGTCAGGTATCCAAATCCCGATGATCAGAGAAGGGTGGTAGAGTACCTTGACAGGAAGATTGGTTCTCACGTAGCAGGATTCTTTAGCAAGCCTTATGCCTCACCATGGTTCTGCTTCATCAAGCCAAATGGAGTACTCAGGTGGGTGCAAAATTTGCAAAGATTGAACGCTGTAACGGTTAGGGATGTTGGAGGGCTCTCTAACGCTGATCAACTCTCTGAGGCCTGTGCTGGAAGGTTCATTATCTCGCTCATAGATCTGTACTCTGGTTACAACCAATTCCCCGTGTATCCGACGGATAGGCCAATAACAGCAATCCATACTCCAAGGGGATTGATTCACATGAACGTGGCGCCCCAAGGATGGACGAATGTGGTAGCCATGGTACAACACAAGCGGTTAACGGGGACCCCCACTTTTCGGCCGTGAGTAACCATGAATGATCCTGAAATTAGGGTTTCGAGGTCAAATTTTGTGTTTTTTTGGAATTTTTTTTTTTCTTTCTGTTTTTGTTTTTGGACAAGCTTGCTGTGTGTCAAATTTGGTGTCATTAGGGTTATTAGAATTTGTGTTGTTCATCATTTTGAAAATCATGAAATTCCGATGAAAATATTATTGGCAAAATTGCCTGAAAATGCACTTTTGATATACAGTTTTATGTGTTTTTAATTTTATTTTATTTTTTGTATAATATGTTAGTAAGAAGTGCATTCTATACATTGTCGTGCAGTTTGCTTGAAATGACCTTATGGTTTTCTTATAAATTGAGGTGAAAAATGGGGGCTCGGTTAACCGGCTTTCTGGTACAAAGGAGTATGTTGAGAGTCATGCAGCCAATCAGTCCGCAGATTACTGAATCGTACGTCGATGATCTAGCTGTGAAAGACCCTATGGTGAAAGATGAGCAAGAGGTAGCGCCTGGCACAAGGAAGTTTGTCTGGGATCATGTCAATGATCTCAGAAAAGTGTTTCGATTATTACAAGAGTATAATCTTACGGCTAGCGGAGCTAAGTCCAGGCATTGCATGAGTGAGGTCACTATATTAGGCTTTGTATGCAACAAGTAGGGTCGTCGTCCAGACACCAGGAAAACAAACAAGATCCTTGAATGACCTACGCCTTTCAGAATTGTGAGCGAAGAAATGTGTTTTCTTAGAATTTGCGGGTTCTGGAGAATTTTTATTGAACGGTTTGCTGCTAAGACAAATCATGTGAGGAAACTGGGTAGAAAGAATCAAGAATGGGAATAGGGAGAAAAACAGAAACAAGTGGTGAAGAGTTTGAAGGGGGAATTTAAAGAAGGAGGTCTTGTGTTTGGGGTCCCTAACTATGAAGCTATTACTGAACGACTCTTTATCATAGAGACTGACTCCGGGCCCACAGCTTTGGAAGGCGTTCTACTCCAGACAGATCTGGAAGGGAAAGAAAGACCTTTGCGTTTTGAGAGTCGAACCCTCAATACTACTGAGAGGAACTACTCTCAATTCAAAAAGGGGGTCTTGGTCGTACTGCACTGCCTGCGTATCTTTAGGCACTATCTCTATGGGAGGATGTTTCTCCTAAGAATAGATCCAACAACCCTTATATATTCCCTCAAGAATTTCGCATCCACGGATCCTACTATCGCCAGATGGCTCACGTACATCTGGATGTTCGACTTTCAATTGGAACATATCCCAGGGAATAAAAACAGGGCTGATAGGTTGAGCAGGATAGAGTGGGAGAAACCTTGAGATGCAAAGGAAGAGACTCCACCAGTGGATGGATTCCTAGATGAAGATGATATGCAGCTCCATGTGAATTCATGGACACTGAGTGTTAACGATAGGGATGCACGGAGAGGAAAGTCCATGTGGTACGCCCCAACAACTTTTGTAAAGGTCGATGGGTTGGTGTTGAAACCTTTCATTGAAGAAGACGCATGTAGAGAAAGGAATGAAGAGTGGATGGAGGAGTTGGCTCTGGTAGAGACCTACAGATTGACGGACGATCCAGTGACAATTGAGGCAGGAACGAAGCAGGTAGATCAGCACCTGATGACAATGGGGAGAATAAATACATTACCTCGTCAACTCACTACTACAAATTCGGGCTGACAATGAAGAAGAGATAACAAAGGCAGACGAGATAGTGTTGGGGGATGACTTTGAATTTGATGAGGAGTTGAAAGGAGAGGAGTTTGAACAAGGGGAAATCTCGGAGGATTTCCGGTAAGAAGAATATGATGGGTTCCATCTGRAAATGAGGCTTCTTCTCTCCGGAGATAAGCGAGAAAGAGAAGTTAGTAAAAAAACTCTCCGTATGAGAGATCATTACATAGTGAGGGAAGGTCATCTCTTCATCAGGCACAAAAGGGGAGATCATTACATAGTGAGGGAAGGTCATCTCTTCATCAGGCACAAAAGGGGACCTCCTCTCCTAGGAGGGTCATTTGTGGCAGGAATCGGCAGATCGATGTGATAGCAGGGCTTCATGATGGACCCGTAAGAGGTCACAGGAGTTTCRCCACTACCATCAAGAAGGTGACCGAGCTGTACTTTTGGGAGGGTATGTATGAAATGATCCGAAAGTACTGCGCATCGTGCGTCCCCTGCCAAATCAACTCTCCAATCAGGTGCAAGGAACCCCTACATCCAAGGTATGTCAAGGATGTGAGGGCAGTGATCCATCTGGAACTACTAGCAATGCCTTTGGGACTCGGAGGCTATAACTATATCTTTGATCCACGAGATAATCTCACGGGATTTGTTGATGGAAAGGCCATCCGAATCAAAACAGGAGCAGTCTTGGCAGAATGCATCAAGGAATATTACCTCCGGTATCCTTTCGTTGTGGAGTTTACAATGGATAGGGGGTCTGAGTTCACGTGTGGGGAAGTGAAAGAGTAGTTGGACGACCTAGGAGTTATTGTCAAGTACACGACCAGAGCACATCCGCAGGCGAATGCACCTGTTGAAAAAGAGCACAGTACGATCACCAATTTGTTGGCGAAGTGGACAGCTGGGAAGCCAAACCTGTGGCCAAAATTCCTAAGAACGGTGTTCTTTGTCAAAAACGTCACAGTCAAGAGAACCACAGGTTATGCCCCTGCAACCTTGTGGTACGGGAGGCATGCCACGTTTCCTATAGAGAGTTTCTTAAAGACATGACGAAGGCAAGATCTCGAGAATGATATGCCTCTGGAAGAGTTGCTTGACATCAAGGCCAAGCAGGTCAGCATCACTGAGGAGAGAATACAGGAAGCAGTGGAAAAAGTGGCTGACAGTCGTGGAAAAGACAAGAAAAGGTGGGATAGATCTCCGCGCGTAAGAGATGAACCATTGGAAATCGGAGACATAGTACTAGTGTACGAATCCGCACTCGAGAAGCAATGGTCAAGGAAGCTGGACAAGAGATGGTTAGGACCCTTCAGAGTCAGACGCAGAGGAAATTATAGAGCTTATGAGCTGGAAGAGATGGATGAAACACCAAGAAAAGACTGGATTTCCGGATCTAGGCTGAAGAAGTTCAAAATAAGGCAAAAGGTGAGTTGATAAAAGATGAAAGAAAAACTTGATGATCTTATGGAGCCTTTGCTGTGAAACAGGCAGCCATGACACAGAAGGGAGAGATGGCGGGTCCTTCCAGAACAACTCCCGGAAGAGAAGGGCAAAAGAAGACGCAACTGGTAACTAAGGATTCCCATGGGATGCCCATTTACAAGAAAGGGGACAATCTGAGGATTTTCCTTAGGGAAATTGATGAGAGAGTGGAGTACTCGGACCATGCTTGAACAAGTGGGAGGGCTGGGAGAGTGCAACGAGGTGATAAATGAGATTGCCTTAGGTTGTCTGGGATGGATGGATTTCAAAGCTAAAATATGGGCGAGATATGGGGACCTGACAAGGGATGAAATCGAGGATGATATCATCTTTGATGACACCAATTTGGAGGATTTTGAGGACAGCATCCGCCTTTGCTCAGAAAAAAGAAGGTGGGGTGAAAGGAAGATGTTGGAGCAGGTGATGAGGAGGATAGCACCAAGGGAGTATCAGGCAGTGAAAAAGATCAAGGAAGAGTCAGATATTTCGGGGAGCTTCCTTGTCAAGATGAGAAAGGCCTATCTCTGGGAGGTACGGAGACAGAAAAAGAAACAACTTCTTCAGGAGCAGGGATTGTGGATTGGCAAAAGAAGAGATAGGATGGAAAAAAGAGTTCATAAGGGGGATGAGGGAAATATTACGACTCCTCAACAGGAGAATGAGAAGGGTAGAACTCAAGGAGGAGATGACATAAGGAAAGAGGACGTGACACAAGGGAAGGAACATGGCGATAAGGAAGAAGAAGGGCGGGGCAAGACTGAAGAAGTAAAAAAGGGAAACAAGAAGGTGAAGGAAAGAAAAGGAGAGGAGAAGGACAATTAGAAGGTTGAAGAAGCAGGGTCATCAGGGACTGCTGAAATGCCCACTTCCACTGAACCACCAGAAGAACAAGGCCCAAGAAGGTGGACAGAGGAGGAAAGACAGAGGAGAGAAGAAGAAAACAAGGAATGGAGGGATCGAACTGTGGCTTTACTAAGAGAAAAGGAGTTGCCTCTCGACCCACCCTGGAGCCTGAAACTGGAAAGAGTATTACTCTCTGAGACCGTAGTCAGTTCTAAACTCGCGACTGATATGAACAGACTGTTCCGATTACATGAATTGCTCAGTGAAGATTATGAGTGGCTCCTTGAGGGGGAAGCAGAAGTGGCAAATAAATTGGGAAGAATGGAGGAGGAAAGAAGAAGAGAAATGAAAGTCCCCATTCAGGAACTCCAGGAAAGGATAAGGGAGAAAACAGAGTTGTTCACTCAGGGGGTAGCAAGCCATGTCCCTGAAAAACTGAAAGAGATTCAGAGGTTGAGAGCAAGGGAGGAAAGGAGGGACATGCAGTGGACAAAAGTGGAGAAAAAGATCGAAAGTTTGAAGGCAGAAATGGAAAAGGCAAAGATTGAACAAGGGAAGCTAGAGGTGAAAGTGGAGGCGCTAAGCATTGCTCTTGACAACAAGAGTAAAGAGGCAGAGACGGAAAAAATGGCGAAAAGGGAAGTTGGAAATAAAAGTTGGTAAGTTGGAGGCAAAGGTCAGTGAACAGGGAAAGGTAATTGAAGAAAGCAAGAAGAAGCTGGAAAATGAGAAGTGAGAGAAGGTGGAAGAGGCCTTGCAACAGTCAGAAGAGGATATTCAGGAGAAGATTGAAGTGGAGGATGCTAGGAAGACTGAG
>BFEA01001148.1:37569-49178 GCA_003427395.1 Chara braunii
GGGGGGGGGGGAGGAGGAAATAAACAGGGAAGTCGAAGCTTCCGATTGAGTTCCCATGGTGGAAGAAGTGAGCAGCAGAGCAAAATGGAAAGCGCATGAGAAGACACCTGACAGCCTGGGATCAATGTGAAAGGTGCTGAGATTCTCATGAGATCTTGTGCTCCATATGAAAGACGGACAAACTTGTAATTTCAAATTCCACTTGTGTTCCGCATAAAAAGGATAGGACAACTATGAAAACCCTTTTTTCCTCCAAATGAGAGACTGGTAAAAACATTAAATTGTCACACACCATGTTTGATGTCAGGGTCGACTACGTAGTGATGCAAACCTGACATGATGACATCAACACACCTGGTAAATCGAGGATAGCATGAAACAGAGGAATGAAAGATGACGGAACAAGCAGACGAGGCAGCAGTTCTTCAAACGCAGAATCCAGTCTGCAGTTCAGGAGGAAACCAAGAGAGGCAGGCGAAGCACAACGGTGCACAACAGGACAAAAAGTAAACCATGAGAAATCCATCATCAATGCCAAGGGGGGCCGGGAGGAGGGGGGGGGGCAGGGGGTAACAAAATCTTAGCTTTCACGAATGCCCAATGATTTCTCGACTATCCATTCTATATGCCCTTCAACTACCATCTTCACCCCAATAGAACGCCCGGTCATTATAGCCGTATTTGGTGCAACTTTCAGTCTAGGTACAGCGATAACGACAGGGCGTTGTATTCAGGTGAAGACGGTAGTACTCTACTCTGTACTTCTGTAATATTTGCAAGACTTCAATTATGTCCTTCGAGTACTGCATTGCCGTACTTTACTCACCCTTCCAAATACTAGTATGTGTTAGTACGGGCTAGTATCTATTACTATGTTCAGGCAGTACTACTATGCAGTACTTGTGCTAGTATGTACTACTACCATGTGCTACACTTACTACTATGTATCACTATGTACTACCATGTACGTCTACTATGTCCTACTGATTCCGAGTATGTACTACTCTGCACTACTATGTGCAAGTATGTACTACTATGTACTGCTTTGTGCAAGTATGCACTGCTATCTAATGCTGTGTGCTATGTTTCAATATGTACTACCATGTACTTCTATACACTACTGCATCCGAGAATGTATGTACTACTACCATGCGCGACACTTACTATTATGTATCACCATGTACTACCATGTACTTCTACTATGTCCTACTGCATCCGAGTATGTACTACTACTGCACTACTATGTGCAAGTATGTACTACTATGCACTGCTTTGTGCAAGTATGTGCTGCTATCTGATGCTGCAAGTATGTACTACTATGTACTACTATGTACTGCTTTGTGCAAGTATGTACTGCTATCTGATGCTGTGTGCTATGTTTGACTATGTACTACCATGTACTTCTATGCACTACTGCATCCGAGCATGTACTACTATGCACTACTATGTCCAAGTATTCACTACTATGTACTGCTATGTGCAAGTATGTACTACTATGTACTGCTATGTTTACTACTGTCCTTCGAGTAGTACTATTGTGCACTACTGTTTGCCGACAGAACTTCCTTCATGCTTTTTCTACAGCACAATGTTTACTACTGTCCTTCGAGTAGAACTATGCGCCACTTCAAACTTCGAAGAACACTTTCTTCATTCACTACATGACAAAGAACGATCTTAGAACAGGACACAGCACTGGACTGTAACCCTGCCCCTTCTACACATATGCCACAGTGCAGGACCTCTGATGTTAAAGCCATAAGAAGAGCACCAAGGCACCTCAACAAAAAGGGGGTGTTAAAAAGTTAAAAGCCATATTAAATTAATAATAGCAATGGCACCTTGCAAAGAAAGTTAAGAAACATATTATCTTGACCATGGGGGGGGAAGTTCAGCGAACAGATAACAACTGTAGTCTGCAAATTTTTTTTGTATTATTATTAATTTATTAATTTATTATTATTAGTTTTTATTTTGTCTGCAATATTTTCATAACTTCCCCCCAGAATCTTTTTGTCCCAGGAAATTCAGAATGATCTTGTTCTGTTTATCTGACAGTATATGGGTTCAAATTTCAAAGTTCAAACTTGAGTCTGTATTTCAACAGTTCGTGGGTGTACCAGCTGAGCTAGGCCCGTTGCTGACTTCCCCCCAGAATCTATATGTCTATCTGGGTTCGAACTTGGATCTGTATTTAATGTTTAAACAGTTCGTGGGTGTAGCAACTGAGCTAGGCCCATTGCTGACTTCCGCCCACAGTCTATATTGTACTTTTATAGAAGTCCCACGCTGACCAAGCAGTGCTGGCATGGACAGGGTTATGGGATTAAGAGATCCAATACACATACTTACTGACAAATGACTTCTTAGCTAAAGATTCGAAAATGCCTGGTCGAGGGGCTGAAGCCACTAGACGGACCGGCCCCGCCGTCAGCCTCGAAATTTCGCCCAGGTTAAAAAGTACCCGTTTTCCCTTCTTTTTTTCTTTTTTTCTTTTTTTAATTGCAGGTGTTATGATTCTGGTTGTCTGTTGTCTGAAGACCAACACTCACTCACATAGACTCCCAGGTATGCCCATACATACAAAGAAGGAAGGGGAGAGGATAGGAGTATCACACCGCACAGGGAGAGATAAACACAGCGGAAGACTTGACCATGCGATATGACAGGGTACACTGAAAGTGCAATTCACTCCATGCAATCCTCACAACCAGTCACAAAGGAAAGCTGAGTAGATCACATCCAAGAAACAATGAAACGAAGATAGTCTGAACCCAGTATCAACACTGTTTATTACACTCAGAGTCTCAAATTGTCAAAATAACTTCAGAACTATAGTGCGCTGCTCAGAAATGAGCAGCGCCTCACTCCCCAACCCTGAGAAACCACTCGTACCACCCCTGAGTCCCTGAAACATCAAGCGCCACCCAATTACTGCCTCCAGAGGGCAGCACCACCCTGAAACAGGTCTATGAGGCCAAGCGCCACTCAGAGGATGAAGAAGAAGACCAGCGCCACAGTATCCGATGATGAGGAAGTGTCGGAAGACTTCCCGGGTGGAAGTCTGCAGCAGCGCCACCGCTCCTGACAAGATGACCTCTGAGGAAGAAGCTGCAGCTATGGCTGCAGCGCCACAACCTTGTAACCCTACTCCAGAGGAGGGTCSAGCAGGGCACCAACTTCTCTCACCTCCAGCAGACCTCGAATAGCCCAGACCTCTGTACAGCCCCGCGTGCTGACAGAGTACAGTGCAGGTCCCAGCTATGGCCGACGCTCCGAAGGTCTATGTCTGTCTCCCTCAACGCTGAGCCGTCACCACTTCCAGTTCATACGTTGCACAGCAGCGATGCACTCGGTACCAACTGCCAAAAGCCCTGAGCCGATGTCCTAAAGCTATCTATAACCTACACTAGACACGACCTAGACCGGATTGACTGGACCGACCGGTACCGTTTCTGTTTCGGCCTCTAGGGCCTCTCCCAACCCAGCTATAGGCTATAGGACCACCTATCAGCTTAGGCCCTTAGAGGCTACAGGCACCCAGAAACCAGCAAGTCATTGCAGACCTACCCTCCCCCAGAGCGAGGACCTCCGAGCTAGGGGCGTAGGCGTGCAGAACATCGTAGGGGTTCTCCATTCTGTGCTGCCTCATATATGAGGACAACAGACTTTGCTGTTTTAAGTAACTCCTTGCAAGTAAACCAGCAATCTTCAGTGTGCGGTTGATAACAAAACTTCACAAGGTATTCCTTATCTGGTCCTGTACCTGACTCATCGTCAATGGACTCCACGTCATATCCCTTGCCAGGGATTGGAGGTCCAAACCGAGGAGGCCTGTCTGGGAATGCATCAGCTGAAGTAATCGGTAACAGCTTAGATGCATGGAAGACAGGGTAGGTTTGTAGATGCAGAGGGACATCCACTGTATAGGATGGTCCAAAACGATCAGCTCCCACTGTATCTAAGACCTGCCATGGACCCATATATCGTGGCAGCGGCTTAGGCGAAATGTCCTCCTCTCGTGAGTACTCAGAATTGAGTACCCAGACCCAGTCACCTGTGCGAATGGTAGAAGGACATTTGTGTCGGTTAGCCTGCTGAACCATAGCCTTCTGGGCTTTGAGCAGGTTGGCACGGGCGCGCTCTATGTCCACACGGTAATGCCTGGTGAACTCTGCAGTTCCAGGTGTCCGCGTAGAGGTAGTCTTATCGATGATGTCATCGAGAGGCTGTCGTGGCTCACGACCCCAGTGTAACCGGTAGGGTGTAAAGCCAGTAGAAGAGTGTACAATAAGACACAAGCTGTGCACGACCCAGATGGAGATCCCAGTCCTGCTGATCTGGACTGATCACAGGATGCAGCAATTGAAATAGAATCTGGCTCATCACTTCAGCCTGACCATTGGCTTCAGGATGACGACCAGATGTCATATCCAGGCGAGAATGAAGGTAATCCCTGCAGTAGGATTGCCATTCATTACTCCAAAACCTAGGATCTCGATCACTGACAATGGAGGTGGGTGGTCCATGATGTGTAACCCACCTGTCAGCAAAAGTCGTCTATACAGCAGGCACACGTGCTTCAGCTGGTAAGGGGATGAACTCTGCATATTTTGAAAACCGATCCACACATACCATGACCTGACGCATGCCACGGGGAGTGGTCCTACCTAGATCAGTAAAGTCAATAGACACTGACTGTGCAAGAGCATCAGGAATGGGTAGTGGTTTGAGTAGGCTCAGGGGAGGTCGGCGTACCACCTTACTCCTCTAGCATAAGTCACAGGTTTCCACATAGTGCAGCATGTCACTCCTCATCTCCTTCCAGAATAAGCGCTGCGACAGGGCTACATACGATTTGAGGGCTCCAAAGTGGCCACGAGCATCATGACACTCTGACATCAGAAGTGTCCTCAGCTTGCGGTCCTGGGGAATGCATAGGCGTTCCTCACCTCTATTGCATGTATACAGCAGATCTGAAACCAGAGTATATCCTGGTTCAGAGGCAGGATCATCCTGAAGGTTCCTCACGATAGGCCCAAAAAATCGCATCCTGGGGCAGCAGACGAGCAATGTTCTGACGAGTCTTCTCTTCAAAAGAGTGAGTGAAGGAGATCAAAAAGAGAGTTTCAGGCCTACGAGAAAGGGCGTCTGCTACTCGATTGTAGCAGCCCTTCTTGTGTTTCAGTTCAAAGTCAAACATGTCAATGAACTGAATGTAGCAAGCAAGCTTGCCATTCGATTCTCCCTGGGACTTCATCCATTGAAGGGTGCAGTGACCTGAAAAAATCTTGAAGTCCCTGCCCAGGAGGAAATGTTTCCAATGCTTGAGCGCTGACACAAGAGCATAAAGCTCTTTCTCATAGGTAGAGTCCTGCAGCTTCTTTGTTTTGATCTTCTTGCTCATGTACTCGATAGGTTGCAGACCATTCCCATCATCATGTTGAAGTACCGCCCCTACACCATAGTGACTAGCATCAGTGCCCCTACACCATAGTGACTAGCATCAGTGGTAAGCACAAAAGGCAACGTAGGGTCAGGTAGCTTCAAAACAGGGGCACGAATCAAGGCCTCCTTGAGACGTGTGAAAGCCTCCTAACACTCTGATGTCCAAAGAAAGGAAGTGTCTTGCTTTGTAAGGTCAGTCAAGGGTGCTGCAACGGAGAAGTCCTTGATGAAATTCCTGTAGTATGATGCAAGACCCAAGAAAGACCGGACATCACGAATGTTAACAGGCTTCGGCCAGTCCTGAACAGCAGCAACTTTCGTTGCCTCAGGAGCTAACCCCTCTCCAGAAATGACGTCCCAAATAGATCACAGAGGGAACTCCAAAAGAGAACTTCTCCCTATTGATCTTATACTGGTTATCACATAAGGCCTGCGCATGCTCCTGGACAGAGCGACTGAATACTAGGATGTCATCCAGGTAAACAACTACGGACTTGTCTAGGTAAGGCCTGAGTATGCGATGCATTTCTGTTTGGAAGGTGCCTGGGGCATTGCAAAGACCAAATGGCATGACCAGGTACTCATAAGTGCCATACCTGGTCTTGAAGGCTATCTTGTGGACATCGCCTTCAACCACCTCAATCTGGTGATAACCAGATTTGAGGTCGATCTTGCTAAAAATAGTACAACCCTACACCATATCCAACAATACGAGGAAGAGGCTCCGTAGACTGCCTCGTGATTTTGTTGAGACCTCTATAGTCCACGCACATCCTGAACTCGCCATTCCCCTTTGGAACAAAGAGGACTGGTGCCCCAAACTTAGATGTGCTGGGCCGGATCGAACCTTTGCTGGTCAAGGTCTCTAACTGTTTCCTGAGCTCATCAAGTTCAACAGGAGACATTCTGTAGACTCGGCCCTTGGGAGGGACCAAACCAGGCAGGATCTCAATCTTATGTTTGGTCTGCCTATGGACAAGTCCAGTAGGTTCCTCCATAAGATCTGAGAACCGGTCAACAACGTGTTGAATATGAGAGGGACGGGGGGCAGTCTCCACGTGAGTCTGTTTGACATAAGCCATAAACAGACGGGTGTGGTCAGTCTGGCGCGAAAATCGCAGGAATCTGCAAGCACTCATGCAGTAACAGTTGCTGGCCAGATGGTACTCGTCTGCGAGCATACAAGGGCGATATACCCCATACCGGTCAGGTAGCTCAACCTTAGGGATCCCCCAGTCGATCTTGGGATTGGTGGCACCAAGCCACTACATAGAGAATACAAGGTCAAAGGGAACATTAGAAAACACAGAGAAATTCAGGCCATGCCTGATTTCTCCCTGCTTGTCAAAGGTCACAGGTAGGCCCTTGACAGCAGTAGTGATCCTGACTGTAGAAGAATCACCAATCCGAACCTCTATAGGCTGTCGCAATTTCACCAGTCTGTGATCGAAGTGCAGTTTACTGACTGCCTTGGGAGACATGAAGTTGCGAGTAGCCCCATAGTCCAAGAGCCCTTTGATCTTGGCTCCCAGGATAGAGGGTCGAAGTAGGATGAGTTATGACCTTTGCCTTTTCTTCTCCTACAAAGACAGGAAAAGATCAGCCAGGCACTGAGCATCCTCCTCCTCCCACGTCTCATCTAACTCAGTGTCCTCATAAGAAAAAAAAACATGAAGATGCAACTCCAACAACAGAAGAACCAGAGAGAGAATGTGAAGCTTCACCTTCATCAAAAAGTGAATCAGCACTGGTGGAAGGAGTTGCTGCTTCCACCTCTCTCTGCTCTAGTTTTTTGAACTAGAGCCGCCTGTGGACCTGCGAGACATGCTGGGACAATCCTTCAGGAAGTGGTCCCCCTCGCACCTCAGGAAGACACCCTTGTCGTTTCTCTTCCTCCAAACCCCCTCCTGGATCCTGAGCGCATGCCAAGGGAAGGTGGAAGGATCAAGGGGGCCAACTGGCCAACGAAGGTCACGTGGTAATGGTACTCTCTGGGCACTAGGGGAAGAGGCACATCACTTACCTTTCCCCTTGCTGCTGGTTGATGCTTTCTGGGTTGGGGCCTTGCCCTTTGTCAAGGCATCTGAACTGGAAGGTGCAGCAGCAAAGAGGACACCCTTCCTCCTTCTTCGCCCCTTTGAGGAGGGTCCCTTCCTTTAGAAGGTGCTTCTTGGACATGAAGTTTGAACTCCAAGTCCAGGCCTGCTCTGCCGAAGGACCGCCAGTCCTTGTGGCCCTGAGAGAATAATGCAAGCTGGAATTGCTCAGGCGCTGATACTACTCACTCATCTCCAACCCAGGAGTCGATGTGAGACTCTCAAAGGTGGAGTACAGTTTGGACAGGGAGCCATCAAACTTTTTTTGACCCAGGCACAAAATCTTATTTGCAGCCTTTATGGCATGCTCCTTGTCTGCAAACCGGTCCTGCAGTGCCTGCAGAAATCCAGCCACCCCCATCCTCTGCGCTCAATCAAACATTTCCATCCCCTGCTTGCTGGAGGTAGAAGTGCACCATTTTAGTGTTGTCCTCTCCAAGCGAGCCAGGATGGCACTCACCTTCACATCCTCATCACACTTGAACCCACTCAGGTAGGTTCGCTGGGCAGCGACCCAATCTGCAACATCCACCTTTGGGTCCTCGCCAGAGAACATAGGTGGAGGGGTCAGCTTGGGCCGTTGCTGATCAAAGGGAGTTGAGGGATGTGAGGTGGTTGTGGACTTGGGAGTAGAGGGAGGAGATGTATGTCTGGATTGTGGGGGTTGTTGGGGTCCCGCTTGGGGACTCCCAGGGGATGGAGGAACAGTCAGGGTAGGTGGAATCTGCAAATGAGTAAAAACTTACTAAAAAGGCGATCCAACTTGGAAGAGATATCATCCAATTTCTTGCTCCAGACAGTTGAACTTCCAAGCTGGAGATCCTTGCGTCCCAGTTAGTAAAAAGAACTCAGCTATATCCTTATTGCACTGACTGACCCTTCCACAAACTCTGATTTTTCCAACATCTGCAACGAGGAGTTTTCTCCTACCCTTCAGGGCCTCAACTGTCTGGGCCTGTTTCCGGAGTTTCTCCTCCTCAGCCAGTAGTTCAGCCTCCAAAGGGGAGAGAGGAAGTTGAGGCTTCTCCTCATAAGCTTCTGCCTTCTCTGAACCAGACATTTTAATTTACCCCACAATTCAGGTAAATAAAAAAATAAACAAATAAACAAAAGACAAACAGGAGGTAATAAGAATTGGATTTTCTCTTCAGTACTTGCTCAATTGCTATCACCTACCTGGAGAGAGGAAGTTGGTTAGTCTGAGCAAGTGAGTGCTCAGTCTCTGCAGACCGCTTGAGGGTCAGGGTCAGTTTACAATATACTCAGCAAAAATCCATTTCACGATTTTCCCATCATTGCCCTGAACCAACAATTGCATGCAATTGCAAACCCTGGGTCAATAACCTTCAGGATGCAGTCCTGGACTGATTAGTCTTGATTATTAATTAGACAGAGTGACTAATTAGTGACAGACAGTAGACTACTGATGACCAAGATGTAGCGATTTACAGGGTACCCTATTTTTAGACTTACCCTACTGACTTCACCACTGATTAACCCTATATGCCATACCCAGGGTATGGCGAATTACAGTTTTCACTGTAATTGACTCGGAGCATCAAATCTGAATGTGCAATTTCAGACAATCACTGTACACTGAATTGTGATTTATCAGGGACTGACGAAATTGAATTCTGACAGACAAAATGAAAGTTATGATTGACCCTAGTCTAGCCAATCTTCAGCTATGTCAACGCAAAATTCAAATTTGCATTATTACTGACAACAGGACCCTGAACACACCAATTCACTACACAGTATGAATCGCAATACTGTAAAGCAGTCCTAGATGAAATTTCAGTCAGAAAGGTGGTCAAACAGGGTTAGCAAAAGTCAAAGAAGATAAGTAGGGGAAGTTGGATATGTTGTCCCACACTCTAAAATTCGATTTTCAACTGTAAACAAACTGACAGACCAAATTTCGCTATTCTACAAATAGATCCAGAATCGCCACACAGAGTAGAGTAAGGAACACACTTACTTCATTATCTCTGAAGAAGATGAGTGAAACTCTTGCTATGGCTGTCTGGTCAACCCCATCTCGCCAGTTTCAACTCCTGATCATTCCCAACGTTCCCACGTACCAAAGCTCCAGAAACTTGGTGATCCAGCAGATTACCCTGAGGCGCTTCACCCCCAACTGACAGATTCACTGAATTTGAACTCCCAAGTGCATATAACTGACAAACTCAGTGCAGCGCCACATCACCCTGTACTGCGCTGCTTGGAAATTGGGAATCCTGACCCAATTCCAAAATCGCAACCTCCTGGGATCACTTCCTTGTCAATCGCCAGTCTCCAGATGAATGGTCGGGCTAAAAATAGCCTCTCAGAGCCTCCCAGGCCTCTGAGCACCAATCGCCAACCACTCCTATACAACCCTAGACAGGAGTTTGTCACTCTCTACCCAATTCTTCTCGCCACACACTCACTACCACCACCCTTACTAACAACAACCCTGAAGATGATGAATCGCCATGAAACTCAACTCCAATACCTCGCCAGATGATGGTTGCTCCAACTCATCAATCGCTCCAAAGTTTGGATCCAATTGCTCCGATACCAACTGTTATGATTCTGGTTGTCTGTTGTCTAAAGACCAACACTCACTCACATAGACTCCCAGGTATGCCTATACATACTGAAGGAAGGGGAGAGGATAGGAGTATCACACCGCACAGGGAGAGATAAACACAGCGGAAGACTTGACCATGCGATATGACAGGGTACACTGAAAGTGCAATTCACTCCATGCAATCCTCACCACCAGTCGTAAAGGAAAGTCGAGTAGATCACATCCAAGAGACAATGAAACGAAGATAGTCTAAACCCAGTATCAACACTGTTTATTACACTCAGAGTCTCGAATTGTCAAAATAACTTCAGAACTATAGTGCGCTGCTCAGAAATGAGCAGCGCCTCACTCCCCAACCTTGAGAAACCACTCGTACCACCCCTGAGTTCCTGAAACATCAAGCGCCACCCAATTACTGCCTCCAGAGGGCAGCGCCACCCTGAAACAGGCCTCTGAGGCCAAGCGCCACTCGAAGGATGAAGAAGAAGACCAGCGCCACAGTATCTGATGATGACGAAGTGTCGGAAGACTTCCCGGGTGGAAGTCTGCAGCAAGCGCCACCACTCCTGACAAGATGACCTCTAAGGAAGAAGCTGCAGCTATGGCTGCACCACCACAACGCTGTAACCCTACTCCGGAGGAGGGTCCAGCAGGGCACCAACTTCTCTCACCTCCAGCAGACCTCAAATAGCCCAAACCTCTGTACAACACCGCGCGCTGACAGAGTACGGCGCAGGTCCCAGCTATGGCCGCCGCTCCAAAGGTCTGGCTATGTCTGTTTCCCTCAACGCTGACCCATCACCACTTCCAGTTCACGCGTTGCACAGCAGCGATGCACTCGGTACCAACTGCCAAGAGCCCTCAACCGATGTCCTAATCTATAACCTACACTAGCCTAGACACGACCTAGACCGGACTGACTGGACTGCCCCGTACCGTTTCTGTTTCGGCCTCAGGGGCCTCTCCCAACCCGGCTATAGGCTATAGGACCGTCTACAAGCTTAGGCCCTTAGGGCCTGTCTGTCCTAGGGGTAGCCCGGGCCTGCTATTCGCAGTTAGGATAGCTGTAGGGAATTCTAGTTAGTACGGGCCTATATTTTCCCGAATTTGCAGATATGTCCCTCACGAATTTCCTTACAGGCAGGTCTCTCGGTTAGCCCTCAGCCCAACAAAAATTACGAATCTGTCCTATGTATAGTACAGCCTTGACAGAGAGAGGATACAGGCACCCAGAAACCAGCAGGTCATTGCACAGTGCTGTTCTGTGCTGTGGTAGACCGCTGCCCAAATCCGGGACACAAAAAATGATATACAGCTGAGTGGGGATCCGGGCCGCCCGGGTGATCGGCAGGGGCCCGGGGGAGGTCCCGGGCGGCCTGGCCGGCAGGGCACCCGGTTGGGGGCCGGGCCCCCCCCAGCGCACTCACCTGTCGCGGGATTTCGGACCCCCTTTGTGTGTGTGTGTGTGTGTGTGTGTGTGTGTGTGTGTG
>BFEA01001148.1:117047-144334 GCA_003427395.1 Chara braunii
TCTCTCTCTCTCTCTCTCTCTCTCTCTCTCTCTCTCTGTGTGTGTGTGTGTGTGTGTGTGTGTGTGTGTGTGTGTGGTACCGTGTCTGTGCGTGTTACCGCCAGCCATCCTCGTTTTTCTCTCCCTTGCCGCATAATCACACCGGGAGCTTTTCGACTGAATCTGGCTTCAATTACGGGCAGATTTATTCAGGAAAGTCCTACAGTAGTGTGCGCATGCCCTCCTTAGTGCAAGGACAGCATAGATGGAGCTCTGATGGAGAACACTGCTGGTGGACATTCTAATGAATATCGTAGTCGTTATTAATAATACAGTAATCAGCAGCCTGGACCTTTTTTATAAAAAAAAAAGCAGGTGCATCCGTTTTGAGATCAAATACTATTGGAGACGACGACAGCAAACATGACGTCAAGGAGGAAGAGAGACAGACGGACAGAACTGAGGATGAAAAGAGCAGAACTGAGAGACAAAGTTGGGCGGCCATGCGCAGATGCAAGCAAGCAGACTGAGATGGCGATCGGGGAGACGCGGAAGCTCACCCGGTCCCGGAGAGAGAGGCACGTCGCTCCTCTCCACAATCGCTGACGGGTTCCGCTCACAACTGTTGTCTGGGGTGAGGCCGTGGGACGAGAGGGGTAGGGTTACATCTCATCTGGTTGCCAGGAAGACAAGCGGCAACGTCCCACTTGCGCAAATTAGGAGATTTGGGCCGTTGATCTTTGCTATCTACGGTCAGTATGTCTTAATTCGTGCACGTGGGACCTACCGGTAGCCCCAGGACCAGGCCGTGTTGGATGGTGTGGTCCCGGTTTGTAACGTGAGTGATAAAAGGGCGGCCTTCACAATAAGAAGGGGCAGGCGGAATTTGGGGCTCGTAAGACACATGCTCCAATTTAGCAAAACCACTGAACAGGGTTGAAAAAGCTCTAGGCACAGAACGGCCAACTCATAGGCCACTGTCCTGAAGAGTCAGACCCTGCAACAAAGGAACGCTACAAGCCCACAAAGCCTCACAATCCAAAACGGTACAAAAATCATCAAGCCTAAAAAACTTCGAAGAACAAACCACAAAACTCCCCCAACCCACTATCCTATCTACTGGCTACCCAAACAACATTTCGCTACCTAAACGGTGCTGCCTAACACGGCAGTTCCGGACCCCCAAACAGGGAACAATAAGCAACAAGCCTAAAAAGCCTCAAAAAACAAACCCCAGAACTCCGCCAACCTACTATCCTATCTACTAGCTACCCTAACTACACTTCCCTACCTAAACGGGTGCTGCCTAACACGGCAGTCAACCTACTATCCTATCTACTAGCTACCCTAACTACACTTCCCTACCTAAACGGGTGCTGCCTAACACGGCAGTTCGGACCCCCGGACCGGACAAGATTCAGTCACAACTCCCTCCGCGTTTCTCCCGACTGCCTTCCTCCTGCGGATGGAAGAACCGAGTGTGCAGGTTCAGGATCTGTTGCCTGATCTTCCCAAAACCAGTTGTTCAGGGTCAGCTTCCCATTCTCAGAACTCGTAAGCTTTCCCCCTACTCCCCATGTAGCCCTGAACCAATTTGACCAAACCTCCCCCCCTTTCCTTCTCCAATCCGCCTGGACAATTCGTCTTAATGAGGAACGAGACATATGTCTCAATTCCTTATTCGTCATTTCTCTTCCCTCAAAAATTGACGAGTTCATATTCTTCCAAATCACCGCACAGCAGACCGCCCTTACGACCTGGGCTCTATATCCTATTCCCTTACTGGTATACAGGGTGTTCGGAATACCGCCAAAGGGGGGCCATTCTCTATCCCAACTAAGTCCTGGGCCCAGCAGTATTTCCCATTGCTTAGCCCACCAATCCCATATCGGCTTAGAGGCAGGGCAGTCATACCACAGATGAGGAGTAGATTCGTAGGCCCAGTTACATCTTCTGCAAGTCAGGTCTATCTTCATTCCCGTCTGTGCAAGATTAACCGCTGATGGGGTGGACAAGAGGGACATTAGCCATAAGTTAACTGCCAACCTAGGACAGGGAGACTCCGCCAGTTGTTTCCAGCAGCGTGATAGCTGATGCTCGATTACTTGTGGGTGAAGACTTGAGTCCACCGAATCACTGCTACCGACATTGGAGTTTTACCCGGAGTCTGAGCTTGATATCCCAGGTCTACTGAATATGATATCAGTGGCAAGTCTTTTCCTCCTTGTCCTTTTCCTTTCCACCCACACATCTTTGGGTCCAGATTTAAGTCCTTCAATGGCTTACCTTGAGTGTGCACTTGACATGTCGAGATTCCTTTTTCGTCACATTGTTCCCAGACTCTGACTTGAGACAGTTGAAAGCCCCAGGGGGGTTGGGAAGATGAATCCAATTCAATCAGATTCGAAGGGCACTGCACATTCGTACCTACCCACTTCTGGAATTCTCTTCTGCCTACACTGTCGATACTTGAGAGTTTCTAAAATGTAGGGGTCAGGTCCGGACTTTTGGAAATGTACCAAGTACCCGGGGGGTCAATGCCGTCAGGGTTCAACAGAACCTTCCACTCCAGTGGGAGGGAGACAAGAATCTCTGAGAAACGTTCCTCCACAAACCAGCAGGATCCTAAAGGTTCCCGCAAGGCCGCTGCGGAGAGCCATTGCCCTTCCAAATCATTCCACAGGTCAACAAGTCTGAGGACCCCATGTTCAATCCAACTACGCCCAAAGTTGTTGCGGGTTAAATCCGCCCCAAACCAGGAACCGTCTGCTTTCCTGATATGAGGATTCTCAATAATGGGCTGCAGCAGGACTTATGTCCCGTGACAAGAGGGAGCCAAGAGTCAGGTTTCAACCACTTCCATGCAAACATGACTACTTTCCAGAAGTCAGAATTAATGTTTCTATTCTGATATGATGACCACAGGAAGCAGGTCCATACGTCTGCAGGGCGAGGCATATTTCATTCATTAGCTATAATGGTTTCTGCAAAGACGATCCAATGGGGTCATTGTGGTGCACTTATGACTTTAATGAGCCAACGAGCAAGCATAGTCATACTTCTGCGTTGAGGGTCATTCATACCTAAGCCTCCTTCTGACTTTGCAAAAGTTAACAAGTCTCAAGCTACCTTTGATATGAATGCCCCCTGATCGGTCGCGTATGGCTTCCAGACAAACTTAGCTGCCCGACGTCTGATCAGAGTACACAGATGTTTGCCTAAAGGTCTTACAACAGCCACAAACCACAACAGAGCAAACAGGGCGCCGTTAATTACCATCACTCGCTCATACATAGATAAATGGGGAGTTTTTCCCCACAGGGTGATTCTTTGTACCACCTTCTGGAGGAGAATTCCCTGTTGGTCGATTGAGCATGACAACAGAAATACTTGAACCCCAAGGAATCTTTCTGACGTATCTGCTTCAATGCGTTTCATTCCCCAGTTAACACATGGGGTAAATTGACTGGGGAGAAAAAAAAACGACTTAGCCTAATTAACCGAGGCTTCTGACAACTCCGAATACTCATCTAGACAAGATTTAAGAGCTTGTAACGAGCGAGTTGTATTTTGTGAGATCGAGAACAGATCGTCAGCCAGGGCCATAACTTTACAGTGAGCAGAGTCAACCTTTAATCCTTCTATATCTGTGTGAGCCCTGATGTTGCAGAGGAGGTTTTCCATCTGAAGTACGAAGAGCAAAGGAGCGAGTGGGCGTCCCTGTCTTAAGGAACGAGTAAGAGCGAACTGTTGAGAGCAGTTGCCATTTACCATGACGACAACAATCAATTGAGAATATAAAGCTACTACCCATCTGCATAGGTTATCCCCAAAACCGAGATGGCGCAGGGTGGTCAGGACATATGTCCAGTTGACCCTATCATACGCCTTTTCAAGATCCAACATAAGGACAGACATGTCCAATGCCTTGGTTTGAACCAATTCCAATGCTTCAATTGCGGTGACGATATTGTCGAATATTGACCGGTTCTGTACAAAGGCGGTTTGGTCAGAACCCACCAAAGTGGGTAAATACCTTCCCAGTTTTCTAGCAAGAATTTTAGTCAAAAGTTTATATGAGAGATTACGTACCGAGATCAGACGCCAGTTCCGAATCTCATACTTATCTCCTTTCTTGTATAGACGAGAAATAATACCGTTACACATGCCTTTTGATAGGCAATCTCCTGTTAACACATTGTTGTATATCTCGACTATGACATCTTTAACTGAGTCTCAAATTAGCAGATACACCTCAACTGGGAGGCCAACGTCTCTCGGGGCTTTCTCTTTAGCCATAGCATGTAGCGTTGTGTAGGCTTCTTCCGTCGTGATTGGACGGTCTAGATCCAGTTTACCGTGTGTGGGTAGTCTCGCAGAGAAGGCCACCTAATGAAGCGAGCCTTCCGACAGATCTATGTTAATATATTCCAGAGGACGACGTGTTGTGAGGATATCTTGGTAATACAGAGAGACATATTGACACAGTGAGACTTGCTCTCGAGCCTGCGACAGGGAATGGTTAAAAGGGTGGGACAGTTCACACATCTGCAGGGAAAGCCTTTTTTGGCAGAAGCCGTTGGGAGGACTCTCACGTCATATGATCGTAGACAACTATCCCTTTCACTTTAAGGCGTTCCGCACAGACGTCTGACTGGGATTGTTGAAGCGAATCCCATTCTGCCATCAGGCGGACCCTGATTGGGCCCCATAACATATTGGAGATGGGATGGGCGTTCATTCGGTTCTCGGCGTACTGAATTTTCCTAATTAAGATGAGCTTCTGTTTTTTACGACCTGCTGCTAAGATACGAGAGAAAATGCTGAGATGTTTTCATAGGATACGAGATCCCGCGTCCTACCATTTAGCTTTAGACTCAAAGAACTCGACATTTGCATTCCAATCATCCCAAAAGCGTGTCATCCAGTCAACAGTCCCTGACTCTTTCAGAATCTGCGTATTTAGCCTGAAATAGCTCTGGCCCTTTGAAGGTTTCATCGAATTGAAAGTGACCATAACCGGCTTGTGGTCTGACATGGGGTGAAAGGATTCTTCAACTTTAACTATAACATTCCAAGATTCCACAGAGGTTAGGAAAAAATCCAAACATTTGTGGATAACGCCTATACCTTCTCGTTTGTTTGAGAACCATGTGCATCCGGGGGAATCCGGGTGCATGAGCCGATAAGGTTCCACAAGGTCGAGCTCCGACATCAAGTCTAACAATTCCTTTATGTTTGAACGAACTCTCACTTCCCTCTGGTTATCCAATGACGTATTACAGTCCCCTGCTATAACCAGGTTCTCACAACTTCGAATCAGAGAGGGAAGTCATAAAACATTCGTTTGCGATCAAAGCAGTCAACCGGAGCATACACTGTAGCCACAATCCATTCCTGGGTTTCAATGCATAATTTTACCCATGCCCATCTACCCCATAAATCCACACAATAATCGATAATGTCAAGGTTTGAACTCTTATGAAGGAGGATTGTCACCCCCCTCCTCGATCCCATAGCTAGGGACCATATCTGAGGTCCATACGGATTGACGGTGGCAGCATGAACTGACCTGCGACTGAAAACTTATCTGCGAGAGGAGTGGCGGGAGACGGTCTCTACAACGGTCGAGGTTCAGTTCCAAATTGTAACTTTGGCAGAATAAGAGTACGGGTGTTCATCTATTGATCAACACGCTAGGCGCGACTGATTGAGTTAGCGAGGAGCCATCTGTGAGGCTTGCAGAGCTACCGATTGGTCGGTGTGCTGACTTGCATACCAGTGGAGGATATCTCTCTGCGCGTCCGACTTCATATAACAACGTGCGTTTTTCGTGACTCAGTGGGAGATTCAATCTGGCCTCGGTCGTTGTAATGATCGGCTTAGGTGACAAGGAACGACAGAGGAGTCCGCAGATTCATCTCGGAGTCAGTGCGTTGCTCATCCTGCTAGAGTAGGGGAGAGTGGGACCCGCCATGGAGACTGCGGACTTGTTGGCCGACAGAAACACTGTCATTTGTCGAACGAAGAAGTTGAAGGCGGACCACGAGACTACTGGCTTACTTGTTGGTTGGTGTGAAACCATCGTATCAATTGGAGCATGACATGGGAGGTGATAAAGATTGCAGGCTTATTTGTTGGCTGTTGTGTTGTTCGTCCTACCGACTGGGGTGGTCAGTGACGAGTCGTAAGCCTGCAACACTTGGGGTTACGAGCATTGTGCAGTTTAAGATTGTTATTGCAGTCCAGAGGACCGTCAGAAAAGTTAACGACTAGTAGTTCAACTTTCGTTGGCCAAGTCACTGCGCGACCTGGCTCCCATTGTCGGACCCTCGGGCGATTCAAAGATTACAAGGCCCTCTCATGGGAGTTGAGTTCGTCCCCCTCCGGTATCTTGAGAGTCTGAAACCCCTCCTTCTACCTTTCTTACTCTGAGTCTAGTCCTGTTCTGAGAGGAAGGCGGCAGGCGGGATTGCAACCCGTAGGACCGCAGCAAGACTCTGTGGGGAGTCAGCCCACCAATTGCGGGAACTCTGTCGGAACTAAGGAGGAGTTCTGGAGGCAGGGAACTGAGAGGTAAAAAATTTTGTTTTCCCTCTATAAACCCAGTTATGACCCATTATTTGTATTCCTAACTATGTTTGACTAAGTATACTAAGTGCATCCCTACTTTGACTTTCAGGATATGATCCAGACTAAGTAAAGGAATGTACGCGTAATGTCATTTTCAGTTTTATTGTTGGACTGAAAGCAAATTGTGGGATTGCATCTGAGGGAAGAATGAGAGAAAGACGGTTTTGCTTCAGTTTGACTGGGTCTATCAAAGGTTGGGCAAGTCTCCATAAGTTTGGGGAGACCCAGTGCTATGTTTATTTTGAATTGCTTGGAGAACCAAACATGTTTCATAAGTTTGGGTGGACTGGTTGCTCTGTCTTGTGAGGGCTGACTGTGATTGACTTTTATGGACCAAGCATGTTCCATAAGTTTGGGAGGCTTGGTTGCATTATTTACTTTGGGTTTCTTTCAATTTCTTTGTGTTCTAAACGAGGAGGTATGAGCATGTTCCATAAGTTTGGGTGGCTCAACCTCTTTCTGTTTTGGTTTTGAGAGAATGAACCAGGCTGAGGACCAGACATGTTCCATAAGTTTGGGTGGTCTTGGTCCAATGCCACGCATATCATGATGCTGGAACCAAAAGGTTATAAATTGACTATATTTTATTACTATCCTGCTTATGAACACGCTAGTCAAACAGGGTTTCATAAGTTTGGGTGGTCTGACTATAGCTTATCACCAACTTAAGAGAGTACTAATTAAGAATAAACTTGTGGTAAGAAGGGACAAACTGAATCTTGAGCTAAAGATGATCGGTTCAGTTATATGCTACCTCAAAAAACTAAATGAAGATAATTATATAAAACTTGGATACTTAAACAGTTCAGGGCGACTAGGGTGGTCTAGTCTTATGCCCGAATAAGAGAAAAGTTGTTTTGCCCTGTGTTTGTGTATACTTCATGGCTAAGCTAGACATGTTCCACAAGTTTGGGTGGTCTAGCTTTATGCCTTATGTAAGTTGGGTATAAAGGGATAAATCATTGAAAGACTATATAATATTATTTGATAAGGTTAGCTTTGGGCTGGTGAGAGTACTTACCTTTGTAGTTTGGCCTGCATGAGACTGACTATGACCACTACTTAGTCTGAATTTCAATTTGATAGGTAGTTGCTTTAGTTGTTCGCCACGTGCTGGAGTCATAGGAGTTAGTTTCAATTCTTGCATTTTCTGAGCTAAGTTTTTTTTACTTAGGTAAATTTCTGCATTTTCTATGATATTTTATTATACTGTGTCTTATATAAATCTTCGTAAACCACTTTCTCTACGGGAAGAGCTGCCGAAATTTCTGCAAAACCAAGGAGTTAGTCAAATTTTGGCTTTCAAAAGTTCAGTTGCCTATATTATATACATGGCTGATAAAAATTTGACTTGATAAAAATTTGATAAAAATTTGGGAAGTCTCATTTTCTAAAGGGAGTGCTGTCAATTTTTTGTTGATTCAAGGAGTTAAACAAAATTGGACTTTGGGAAGTCAAAATTATTTTCTATAATTTTGGACTTAGCTTTGTATAAATTTTGGAATAACACTTTCTCTACGGGAAGCGCTGCCAAAATTTCTACAAATCTAAGGGGTTAGTTGAACTTTGTCTTGAAGTCGAACTCAAGTCTGACTTCTGAGTTTTTATCTGACTTAGTATAAATATGTGAAGTTTATCTTTCTAAAGGAGGTGCTGCACAAATTTTTACTAATTCAGGGAGTTAGATAAAATTTAACTTTTCAGAATTATAGTTTGGACTTTGTTTTCATATTTGAGTTGTTATAAATTCTTGAAAGACACTTTTTCTACGGGAAACGTTACCGAAATTCTCTTAGTTCAAAGGAGTTAGATTATATTTTGACAGGTGACAATTCTGACAATCTACTCTGTATAGAGGAGATTCTGTCAAAGGTTTACGTTTTTATTATGCACTGACTTAGAGGTAGACTCGGACTTAGTTAAGTAAAATGATTATTGATGAAATTGTGATATGGAGATTACTTTCGATTTGGACTCATAGATTGAGTTTGATTCAGCTTATGGGATTACTTTCGATTTTGACTCAGACTTATTGGTAGACTCAGATTTAGGTTGGGGTTAGGCTTGTCTTTTGTTACAGGTCCTCTTAAACGTTTGATTCAGAATCGGGATTAGATTCAGCTTGATCCTACAAGAATCACCTTATGTTATCACTGATAACAAGTCGGTTGCCGATTCGTCGGTCTACGACTCAAATCCAATTCATCCTCAAATACTCAACGTAAAAAGGTTTTAGCCTTGGTGATTTTTATTGTTTTATTAAGGGTTTCACCCAGACTTTTATTGAATAGTCATTTAACAAAGATACTAAGTATTTATTATGGAAGGTTGAGCAAAGGTTGGGGCTTGCATGACTAAAGCGATGGGTATGAGTATAAAAATTGGTTGAAGTTGATTTCGTGTAGTGTGTGGACTTTTGGTTGACTCTTTGATGTGACTGCGGGTATACTCTGTGGTTCAAATTTTTGGATTTGATTGCATGCGATCACACACATATATATGGCTGTGAGGTGTCCCACTTGAATTGTGAGAAGTGATCGTCACATACTTATTCCCCTTTTACATATATACATGTATTTACGTATGTTGGGTGTCCGCGTGACCCGAAGGGCCTACGCTTAAGAGTTCAATTGAGATTAAGATTGGGAAAGAAGGGAACCCCCCCTCTATTATTTTTGTATGTTGTTTAAAGATTTTTTAGTCGGACGTTGGTCCTGGGCCCGGATTCGAGGTCCTAGCCCAGGACGTCCCATGTCCTAGACTTTGCCTGGAATCGCACCTCGCGTATAGCCTATTTACCCTGCCTACTGGGGCACTTAGCTTCAAGGTCGGAGGTGCCGCGGAGGCCGCACGGCTATTTCTTCAGCCGTGCAATATCGTAAAGTGGTGGACTCTCACGATACTTCAAGTTTGACACTTGAGTGTCATATACGGTACTCGGATCTACGAGGGACCGCTTGATTATGAACACTACATAGTACGTCACCATCACGACTGCTTGCTTATTCATGCATTGCTAGTCAATATGAACTAGCCCTGCGTCCGTGCGGTTTTATACTAAGTCTCGAGCGCATCGCCTATCCGATTTCCGCATCAAAGAGTTATGGGATGGTTACTCAATGACTAGGAGTGTTATGTTGTTTTTTGTTCTGTATCGTTCTGTATATGTGTTTTCATTTTTATGTTCTTTAGAGTGGTGTACGTGTGGTATGTGGGACACGTCCTAATGGACCAGCGACGAGTCGCGCTTGGGACCTCAACCCCCCAAGGTGTCGGTTCACATGCAGGTCCGATAAAGGCGTAAAAACCACACGTACCCCTTATGCTACAGTTAACGAGAAACGCCTTCGGCTGGTCCACCTCTGTGATTGCAGCTGATTAACTTTCGTACTGTGGGATGGTACCTCGGCGGGGATACGCCCACCGAAGGGAGGTGACAGCTCCCGCAAGGTGGAGGTAAGTTATGCCTCGCGTAGGCCCTATCTTGTCGTAGGGGCTCGTGAGAGGTATGGCTGGCGCACTCAGCCAGAGCGGCTTGCGGAAGCTCCATGTGTATTCTCGATGAGGACCAGACCAATTCCTGCGTGACGCGGCCTGGAGGGTCCCGCCCCGTTTTGTGCGGTGTGGGACCGATGCGCTCGACAGGGTCAACCACACGACCCTCGTGTTATATTTGTTGTTTTACAGTTGTAAGTTTTATGCATTATAAACAGTGTGAGTGTTGCGTCTGATCTAGTGCGAAAACTTTGATACACATTTTTTGCTAACTTGAATCGATCATAGATCATTAATTTCTTCATTTCACTGGTGTTGTTGTATCATATCTTGTCATGTTATTTTTAGAGGGGCTATGTTTCACATGAGATTATTTATATTAATAATGTACATCTCATACTTTAAGCATTTTCAATTTATAAAAAATTGACACTTATATTTGAAGATGCTCCAATATTTATCTTCGCCTTTCCTTCCCTTTCTCTTTACTTAACAGTTTTTTCGCTCCATCTTTCATATAATGGACTACCTTTGTATTTTGCATAGTGTCTTTTCTTTATGAAAAATAAATGCAAATGAAAAATGCATCATTATACTACTCGATTGATAAAGATACGATCAATATTGAAAAAGTGGTAAAATAAAGACTGAAGGATAAATCGTTTTACTACTTTATGGATTAATAATTGATTTTATTGGTATTGAAAAAGTAATAAAATAAAAGACTCAAAGAAAAATAATTATACTATTCGACGGACAATTTATTCAACTGATATTAAAAAGCAGTGTAATAGAGGTTTAAGGGCGCATCGTTGTACTACTAAATACTATTCGATTAATGATAGAGTTAGTTAATAGGATAGAAAAACAAATACTCAATAACGATCTGTTATATAACCCAGTTGACGATTGATATGATCGGTATTGAAAAGATAGTTAAATATAAGGTTCAAGGATGAGTCATTCTACTACATGGTTAAGTTTTGATAAAAAAAAAACTTTAAAAAATTGCAAATTTCTTGAAATATATCAAAGCAAATTAATTCAAATGATAGTAACATAATACAAGGTGATCGAATTATCTCTCATATACAAGTAACATACTGCTCACCAACATTGTGGATCGTCACTCTAAACTTCAAAGGTTACTTGAAACTTATTGAAAATCAACGGGAAAACATATCTCTATACTGAAAATCGTTTCATTAATGTGTTTCGAATGTTTCATAAACATACGTAAGAAATTGTGTGTTTTCACTTCAACTAACCATCCGAATCGATAATATTATAGCATAACAACCTACAAAGTGAGACGAGTCGAAGTCATTAATAAATTATTAAAATAAAAACCACATCACCTTTACCCCAACAATCGATCGAAGTTAAACATCCCTAAAATTAAAAATTTATGAAATTTAAGTTCTCATATTCATTGGATTTTCCGCAAATAATAAATAATATTAATTATAGATAAATTAAAAGAGGAAACAAAAACATACGTCGGTATACATCTTATGTGAAAATGATACAAGTGACATGACTAACACACTGACTCATAAAATAACTTCAAGTTAAATCACTTCAACATAATAACGAGCATACTTTGATATTAACAACAAAACAATGATATAAAAATAAATTTTTCTCTCACTCACACTGAAATTCGTAATAATATGAGTTGAACAATTCTACATGCATTATCTTTTAGCTATATGTCATCACAAAAGTCTAAAAAGATTGTGACAAATATTTTTATATTATAAAAAATAAAGAGGTGAAACCGTTTTACCTTTAAACGCTTTGGATCCTATATTCATTGTACTAAAAAATTCTTCATAATCTTTGTAACGTTCTTATTGGTTTCATTTTCACTCTTTCGTTTCCGAAACACAAAACAATTAGGGTTTCCTAAAAGTTACAATGGAGTAAGTTAAGTCGTTACTTATCTTAGATAACTTTGTTTCTTGAACCACCTGTACTTCCGAAACATTTTTCCTCTGGGGTTGTAAATGCGATGGCACGAAAAAAAACGAACGGGCGCCAGACTCTTTTTGGGTGGCATCACCAACTATTTTGCCCCAAAGGGCGACCCTCGAAAGATGCGTCAGTATGCAAACCGCAAATTTGTTTCCATGATGGGGAAACGAGGGATGAGACGATAACGAAAATCATGCTTTAAAAGTTTATCAACGATCTTCCATCTTTGGCCAGCAAATACCTGCGTATATACCACCAATGGCTCCTTTTGTAAACATATGTCAACAGGCCACTCCAAAAGGGTTGTTACATTTTATAATATCAGGAAACAGTACAACGAGGGCTTTGCAGGGAGATTGGGATGAAAACCAGTATAGCAAGTGGTATACTTCCACTAATTCACCACTATGCAAACTCTCTGTTGTTTTGCTCATATTGCAGGGAGATCGGGATGGAAACCAACATGGGAAGTGATGTACTTCCACTAAAAGGCCACTATCTAGACTCCCACCAGTAAATGACATTTGATACTCTCTACAAACACAGTTTTTGCGGAGAGCTCCATACCTTTTCACGAAAAGGCCGCAGCAGGGTGGGCGGGCTGTTTGCCAATCATGGTGGGTAGGCACAAAGGCACTATTATCCCCCGCTTGGTGGAGAAGGTATAATGAAAGCTGAATGACTGGAACCATGCCATAATGAAAGATGAATGACTGGAACCATGCCACATCCCTAGGGGTGCCTGCAGAATAATCCCTTGTGGAGCTGGGCAGGCTGCTGACATTTCGGAGGGTGGAGAAGTTGGTTTAGGGTGATGGGTAGAGTATAAACCAACCCGGGCCGGATGGATGGACCTGGATTTCACGAGAGCAACCCCCCGGTCTCCCCGCAGCTGTGCGCCGCCGGTGGACGGTCACCCACTTTTGCCGAACAGGTCAGGTGGCTCGCCTCGGAGAAAAAAACTGGGAGGGTTCACGGGTTCAAAATAAGAGGTTCCGACATAGGCATGGTTTTACGGCGGGCTCGATTGTAGTAACAAAACACGCCTTCGAGGGTGGACGGTTCTTCGGTTCTCTGTGCCCAAGGTACGTTGTTGCAGCCGCCGGGTCTTGGCCAGGAGTTATCCTCATCTCCTCCTTTGTCGCTATCCAGCACAGCGGCCTTACGGGAGGAAGAGAACAAGGCAGCGGTCGAGAGAGGTGGGACGCGGCGAAGGGCTGTTCACTTAGCAGAGAAAACGCCGCCCGCCGTCCGCCGTCCCCGCAGCTTGCACGCTACTCGTGAAGGGTTCAGTCGATCGTAGTGAGAAGAGGCGAGAGAGAGTCCATCGCTGCGCTCGTCTCCCGCTAACGTCTCTTTTCGAGGAAGCAGTTAGTACTACAGGGGAAGATGATGCTTTTCCAGAAACTCGGCGGCGCCTTGCGCGTCTGTGCCGCGAGATCCTGTCTTCTGCGCGAAGCAGGAGCACGTGCTTGTGTGTCAGCGACGACGCATAATAGGCTCTTTACGACAGATGAGCAGCAGGCAGATTCGCAGCCGACGTCGAAACTGTTTGTTGGAGGTAAGCAGCGTCGGCACCCGCCGGCTCTTGTTGTGCTATGGCTTCTTTGCTTTTTTTTTTTTGATGCGTATGGTGGTTGGGTGGGCACACGATGGAGCAGCGTGTTTGTCTTCGAAGCGTATAGGCGTTGCTCTCATTATCCTTCGATTCTCTTTTTGTTTTTTCCTCAGGGTTGGAAGAAATTGTGCAACGTAAAGATTTGCGAGACGTGTGTTGTGTTTTTTCCGGATTGATTGCTTCCTTTGCGACGTTTGCGTGCATGATTGTGTCTATAGAAGTCTATGCGTTTCGGAGTCTGCAAGGGAGGGGGGGGTAATGGATGAGCGAAATGGATGGGAGGGAGAAATCAGGTGGTGGGTGGTTTTGCGGTGGATCTGATTGAATTTGCTGCTCGAGACCTTCAGTATAGTTCCAGTGTGTCGTCGAGTGGAAGGAAATTGACTCGTGAACTCGGATGGAAATTAGGGTTTTTTAGTATCAGCTTGTGAAATATGAGTAAGGTGTGTGCTGAACCGGAATTGTTCGGGTTTTGAAATCGTTTTGTGGGAACAGGATTGGCGTGGGCAGCTGACGACAACACCTTGAGGAATGCGTTCGCCGAGTACGGATCCGTGACGGAAGGTAGGTCGCTGCATCGAATCTCCGGCGCTGGATTTGGGAACTACATTTGTGTATTCACTTGTATGTTTTGACTGGATTGAAATGAATTGAATTTTTGTTTCATCGGTATTATGCCTGGTAATGAACTTCCGAGGGACGAGTGACCAAATCCATTATATGGCGAGTGTATCTGCAGCTAAGTCTGGGGAAAGTCGAACCTGCCTATTTTGATTCTTTTTTTGAGAGAGAGAGGTGCGTCGATGCGTAATCTTCTTAAGGATACGGGTGCCGTTTCTCTCTTTTTCCCTCTCCCACCCATTGCTAACCCCTTTCTTTGTGCGTGGGGTCCTTAACCCTACAAAGGATCAGTAGAAGATGTTTTTTATAGTAACTGAAATAACCGTGGTAACAACGGATGGAAGTTTCGTGTACCTGCGAGGAAATTGAGGCATGGGGGCGTGCGAGTTGTGGCCTGCATGCGTCGTGATCGAGTCCTCTACGTGGAATTACCTATTATTGCGCAATGTGAGACCTGTTTCTTTGTCACTCGCTGTATTCTCTTAGTCGTTCATGTTGCCCCACTCCTACTACCGTCTTCCCCCGAACATAACGCACCCTAAAATAGAACGTACACAAGCTATATGTCCGGCCAATTGCAGCCAAAATGAGGGTGCGTTGTGTTCGGGGGAAGACGGTAGTCGTTAATGTTACTCCGATTTGTCCTATTCTCGTGTCTTTTGCTACAACGGTATTTTGTTGCCGTCTTTATACAACACAGGCCTGTAATTTGTTAAATGCGTGAAAGCTCACTCCCTTTCATTTGTGACACTCTTCTCTCTTTGCAGCCAAGGTCATTGTTGTAATTTGTTAAATGCTTGAAAACTCACTCCCTTTCATTTGTGACACTCTTCTCTTTGCAGCGAAGGTCATTGTTGACAGAGTGACTGGTAGGTCGAGGGGTTACGGGTTCGTCAGCTTCGAGACAGAAGAAGATGCGTCGAAGGCCAGGGATGGCATGAACAACCAGGTGAAGTACCTCAACCCGTTTTTTTCATCTGTCGTTTATTTTAGAGTACGTTTCTTGCATTCTGGTGTTTAATTCTTCCTGTTGATTTTTTTTCCTCTTTTTTCAGTATAGCCGAAGATGTTATTTGGGTCGGGGCTTGTAATTTACTCTCGATTAGTAATCGATGTATCGTCCACTTTGCGTGATGCTGGTGCTCTGTGCGGTCGCGGTCGCTCCAATTGTCTGAATCAGGTGGCCAAACTCGGTAGCCAGCATGGAAATTAGAGCATACTCATACTTAGACTTTGTAGAGAGAGCTGTGGACACAATTCCGGTCAGATACATGGGTCAGGGTGCAAATTCTGATCAAATACATTCAGAAAAATTCGTGTAAGCATGCTTGCAGACTAATTAGCTTTGCGATTTCTGAGTTGTCCTTCGAGAGAGTGCCAACGATTGATGTATCCGTGCATTTGTTTGCCAAGGACTCTGATCTACTTCTGGACATACCATCGTCGGTACCCTTTCTGTTCCATTGTTCGGTTATGAGCTTACGCGAGGTTCTTGACCGTTAGTAAATTACCTGATCTACTTCCTTGATTGGTAATTGGACTTCGGGCGGGGTTCTGGATCGCTGTGTGCCAACTCGCCTCATTTTCTTCGCTTAGTCGCCTCAGCACTTGGTTTTGATTCAGTGCTGGAGCGCTATTGATCGCAGTCCTTCGTTTTATCGTCTCTTATTGTCTGATCTTCTCGTTGAAGAGATTCGAGGGGATTGCATTCTCAACATACGGTCCTCAGTCTTCTCCCTAACTTAATTCCACTAAGTGAAAATTCGGTCCAGGTCGTTCGGTCTCCGCACAGAATTGTCGCCTGCACTAGGTTGATTGAGTGGTCCTCACAGGAAATTCGGTTCAGGCCCTTCGTGATCGCCGTTGTTCGTGTTTTTATTCGTTCTTGTTATCTGATCTTCCCCGGTGAAGAGATTCGTGGGGATTCCGAGCTCAACATACGGTGTTCAGCCTTCGCCTTGAAGACTCGAACACTACGCGAAAATTCGTTTTTCTTTACGGTCTTCAGCCTTCTCCCTGAGGACTTAAACACTAGGCGAAAATTCGTTTTGCTCTCTCAAGGCGTTCGGTCTTCTCGCAGAAAACCTCGGTTTCTATCGAAGAGAGATCAAATCTTATGTGGGTGTGTGGGGATGCTAAAGATGTGTGCGAGTTAAATATTAACTCTTTAAACCACCGCTAGCGGTATATACTTTCTAGGCAAAAATCACGGACCTGGAAATCGGTCGCGGGCCAAGTTTTACCGAAAACGTTAGAGCGGCGTTTTTTTTTTTTGGTTTTTGGCTGGCGCCGCCAGCCGCTGCCAGCCATTTTGGTCCAGTAATGTATTCTGTGTTCATCCGAACTTAACGGATTGATCTATTGTGATTATTTGAAAACTCGAGTTTTTGTAGTTGGCTGGGGCCAAGTACTGCTGTTTTAAGAACTTAACGGATTAATCTTTATTGTGACTATTTGAAGACTTGATGTTATGAATTCGGCTGGGGCCATGTACTGTTTTTTTAAAACTCGATTCTGGCCTAGCGCGATAATCATTCTTGCGCTTCTCTCATCCCTCTCGGTCATGTCATGGCATTGCTCATGAAGTTACGCAGAACTATCTCATGGAGATCGATTAGAGAGGAATATTGCTTCCATTAATTCGCGTTTTGTCGAATCAAATTAGGGGATCGATCAAAGGAATATTGCGTCCATTAACTTTCGTATTATCGAATTGAATCAGGGTAATGCTGAGTATCAACGTTGATCCATATCTATTGAACTATCAGTAAGTACTCGACCGCAGGATTGCAGAAATTTGCTCGTTGCCTGCTACGAAGATGAGGCGGCTGGGGCAAACGGGACCACAACGGCCTGGCGGCTCATGTATGTCGTGTGGTGTGCTACTTTTGCCCTTTGCCTTTGCCCTCTGGCGGCGTCAGTCGAAAGATAAAAAAATGCGCTGCTGGCGGCTCGTGGAAACTTGGCGTGCAGGCACTGCTTCCAGTCCCTGGTGTGACGGTGGATTAAATCATCAGTACTTGGCCCAGCTATCGGCCGCAGAAACAAATAGAGTAGGAACGTTTCAAGTCGGATGAATCTGGGCGCTCCTGTAGTGGCCCGTACGTTTCCTAAAATCGTGTCGCGTTAACGGGCGTGACTCTAGGAAGTACTGGTGGATTTATTATCGGTGATCCAACATTTGTGTTTTTATTTCGTTCGGTCTTGTCGACCGGATCTCGTATGAACTCGTCCAAATCCTATTGTTGTCGGATTGGAATCGTTGTTCTCGGAGGCTATAAGACGACGTGGACGGGGCCGCGAGGTTGATTTTTTGTTTTTCTGTTTTTATGAACTCCAGCAGTATTCGTGCATTGTTATTTTGTAATGGCACGGTTTTCACCTGGTACCTGGCACCTAGCACTGGCCACCTGCCACCTGCCGCATGCCGCTTTCAACGACTTCAACTTGTGACCTGGACCGTTATTTTTAAGCATGATTGTGCATGATTACTTTGAGATGACGTCGTTTTCGTCTGCATCTTAACGTCCGCGGGAAGGATAAAGGAGGTAGCACGACAAAGCAAGAAAAAGACACATCGGGAATAAAAATGAAGCGCAAACGAAATGAGAGAAGGAAAGGAAATTGAAGGGAGAGTTGGACGAAACGATGAAGATTTGGTATGTTTCCAATTTCGCGTGTTCTTCGTGCCTTGCTCAACTCTTAAAACACCCGAAAAAATAACCAACTCCACGTATCTTCCGAGGTATTTAGGGAATATGCATTTGTCAATTTCACTTTCGGTGAATTGAGCGAGCTACACGATTAGTTAGTGCGAAGTTCATTCCGACTCGTGCGTCGACGGTCATGTTCCGTGGCTCGGTCGGCTGTTGGCTCTCGATCGATCTCTTAATGGCAAGGTGAGGAGTACGAATGGCACAAACGATGATAAACGATGGTAAACGTTATTGACAAAAATCAGGAAGCGTTATTGGCAAAAAGGAGAAGAACCTGTATATACCTAAGTGTTGGAGAATGACAAATTTACCACCTTTCTGATGCGAGTCAGGGTGTTTGCGATAGTGTGTTATGGCCTATAGCACGGGACGCTTGCTTAGTTATTTTTGCCTATATGATATCGGGCGAAATTTGTTTGATGTCTATTGACGATTAACGGCCTTAAACGGATTGTCAGCGTTACCCTAAGGGCGGCCTTGAACGAGTTGAGTGAGTCGGCTTTGGACTGAATGTTGAAGACGACTGTCTTTTGTATGCAATGAAAAACTTCTCTGCTGGCGTTAACAGATTCTCAGGTTGTCAAGAAGAAAACTCGTTCAACTTTTCCCGCCAAATTCGAGACGATTGTTTCAACGCTCTTGTAAAATTTCCCGCCAAAACCGAGATGATCGATTCAGCGTTTTTTTGAGTTTTACCGCCGAAACGCAAAGGAAGATCCATGATACAGCGATTCGGATATTATGAGACGGGTAATGTTTATGCCCCGAAACGAAAAATACTCTTCACCTTTCCCGCCAAAACGGAAAGAAAGATCCATGATATACCGATTTGGATATTATAAGACCTGTAGGGTTTATCCGCCGAAAAGGGAAGTACTCTTCACCTGCAAAGAATGTGGAGGAAGGGTTGAACACTGTTCACTCGAATACAATGTTGGGTAATTCTTACCGTTGTTTCGGCTCGAAAGCTGCCTCTGATACAGCTAGAGAAATGACCGGCGGTTGTCTTCGGGTGAACACACTGGACACACCGCCGGAAACGTGATTGCCATGTGTTTCGCTCCAGCTATAACTATAGCTACACGTGTATCGGTTTTACTCGGAACGATGCCCGTTCATTGTTAATAGGTACTTGCCTTTTTGTCATGTAGCGATAATGACACGGCGTTCTATTCGGATGAAGGCGGTAGGTGAGACGAATGCAGAATGATCGCCCAGGGAGGTGACGCGCATGTTGGTTGTTGAAGACTTTTTTTCGATGTGTGTGTGGGTTTGGTTGCCTTCTTTTATGGTTGCCTGTCAAAAGTAAGGAATGACGCATGTTCTCCTTATCTATCTATTCTTCCTGTTTTTGTTTTTTGCGTCCGGGCAGTCGATGGATCTGTGAAGAATACAAATCTGACGACACAATGGTCGGTGTTTTCTCTTGCAGGAATGGATGGGGAGAATCATCCGTGTAGACTGGGCAGTGCAGAAATCGCCCGAAGAGAGGTTAATGAGCCGCGGTTCAAACCGCCGGTTTAGTCCCCGTGGCGACTATGGCTCGTCATCCCGTGGTGGCGGCTGGTCTTCGGGCGGCATGAGCAGCTACGGAGGGATGTGAGTTACAGTGTAGCAAGGAGGGTGGTGGTTGGGTATGTACTACCTTGAATACAGCGGTGGCTTCCCCCCCCCTTCTGTCTCTCCCTCGATTTCAACACACTTTCGATCAAAACGATTCCCTTCTGTCTCTTTCGATTTAAAGCTGCGGTAGGTTTGATGACTAGCGTCTTTTAATTGGATCGAGAACGATTATGAGAATGCCCCTTTTCTCAACTCTGTCCGCCTCGCCTTCAATCATGCAAAAATCTGTTTCAATGCGCGCCAATGCTGTATGGTGGTAAGACCGGTGGTGAGGTCGTAGAAAAATGGATGGAGAGAGAGATAGATAGATAAATAGATAGAGAGAGAGAGAGTAACTGCAACGGCCAGTGGAGCGGGGATGCTATTTTGGTATTGGCTACCTTTTGAGTCGACGGACGGAGGAGAGAATGTTGGAGGGAGAGCGGGTTTGTTCTATTTGGTGATATACGATTTAGGAAATGTAGATTTCGATGGAATGTTTCGTCTATTCTTGGCATATGGTGACACGGCAACAGATGGCTTTTTACCACGTGTGCTATCACTTCGTGTTGGTGCTGATGTTTGTCCATGAGCGGCGGCGTGTGAAGGGATGCCAGGTCATCCATGTAATCGACCGACTAGCATCCTCGGTAGTAGTTGCAGCCCATCTAAACTTGTTTGAGAGATTGAGCTTGGGGTCCGAGATGGCTATTAACTGGCCTGCCGGCAGAAGCGAGCGCTTGTCTTGTCTAGGTATTATTCGTGTATGCCTCATTTTGCCAGGAAATGATGACGAAAGAGATGTCCTGGCGGGGGAGGGTTTGGGGGGGTTGCTGCCAAGCTGTTTCATTAGGAGGCGATGAAGCCCTTGAAAAACTTAATTACTACTTCGTTTCCTCTACTTCGTTGTCGTGGGTGATGGCTGAGTTTGCCCAAAAGTACGCTATTGATCTATGCCCTTTAGTTCAGGTGAAGAGGGTTTTTATCCGATATGGATGAGAGGATGGATGCGGTTGTTGGTCCGTTGATGGATGGATATATGTGGTTGAGGATGATATGATGAAATGAGGCTGGGGGGCCGTCTCTTGTCTCTTGTCTTGTCGGCGGCACAGTCGTGTGCCAAAAAAAAGAGACCTGGCAGGAATGACGATCAGGAGGGCGATGGGCTTCGGAGGTCTTGGACGAGGAGGGAGGGTGAATGCTTACCTTCGCTCCCTGCATGCACTGATTATTGTAAAACACATCACTTCATTGCTCGGAAACGTTAACTAATTCGTTCGCGGCGATTTTGTTTGCTTGATACTCTACTCTGATATCTTCCTTCTTGTGCCACAGGAAAAATGTCCCTGCGTCTGTGTCGGCCTGTCTGTGTGGGGCTTCTCTTGAATGTCTTTTTTGTGTTACAGAGAGAGAGAGAGAGAGAGAGAGAGAGAGAGAGTTGACGTTCCTGTAAATGCATGTCAATGTCTGTGATTGGTGGGTAAGAATTATGACGAGAGGTTTCCAACTCTGAATCTTAAGACATCGATGGTGTGTGAGGTTTAGCTAGGTCCGTTACTGACGAAGTGCAGAGTACCAGTGTGGGGCAAAGGAATCCGGGATCAGGAATTCGACGAAGGAGCATGATGTCATTGTTCGCGAAGACGATCTTTTGTTAGAGGACGGAGTGGGTTTTGTAGTTTACCAAACTGGCATATAAAACGGTTTACTATGAGATGTAATCTCCACGGAAATGATGCTTGTTTGTTTTCAAGTAATCAGATGTAATCCACTTAGTATCTAGGAGGGAGGGAGGGCCACCTCGGAACACGTTTTCCAAGTTTTCATTTCTGTGTGGCAAAAGCACTCCTGCTGCGCAAGTGAAAAAACAGTCTTTTTCCCAGCGGGTGAATGACGTAGACAGCCGTTTGCGAATTACTCTGTGTATGCTTCGAACGACCAGGTGCATGTGGCTGGGCTTGTTTCAGGGATTTTGGGACCAGGTGCATGTGGCTGGGCTTGTTTCAGGGATTTTGGGACCAGGTGCATGTGGCTGGGCTTGTTTCAGGGATTTTGGATCTCGGGCTGGGCTTGTTTCATGGATTTTGGATCTCGCTGGGGTTTTATTTCTATGGTCCAAGTTTCCCCACCCGTACCCTGCCACTCGGACGTCGTGCGCGGGCGAAAATTCTCCACTATGGCCCCTTTTCAGGAGACGGAGGTTCTACTTATTGTACATTTTTCTTGAATGCAATTCGGTGCATCTGACCGCAATTAGATCGAAAATAGACTGATCTTAGGTGGGAAAGTACCACCGTCTTCACCCGAATTGAACGCCCGGTCTTTTAAGCTGATTCGGGGCAACTTATGGTTGACATGGAGAGAATGACCAGGCGTACTATTGGGGTGAAGACGGTAGTGTGCGTATGCTCTAAGATAGAGTTTTGATGCGCTAAGATAGAGTTCTGTGGTGATTGTGATGTACCTCAGCCGCCAAGATTATGACGCGTGTATCTGATCTGAAATGAGGCAAAGTTCGTCTCGAAGGATGATGGAAATAAAGACGAAGAGTTAGGGATTCTCGATGCGAAGGCATGCTTAAGCAAATCTTTAACCACCAATGCGTGCCAGCTATCGACCGGCGCCCCCTTTCGGAAGCTGCCCTCCATCGATTATTTTTGTCGACGGTGCGCGAGCCTCTGAAATTTTGGGAGATGCTCAGTAAGATTTAATTTGGCTGGGGCCATCTACTGGTTGCTTTAAGGACGATGTGGTGATTTGTTCCGTGTGCTTGGATGCTTCCTTTTGCCATTCAGTTGGTCGTCCGACAGCGTCTTAAGAGAAGTCCACCGAGTGTTCTCGCAAGAAAATACATTAAGGTTCGTTCGAAAGAACTTCCTTGGTCCTGAAGATTCCTCGGGGATCCCTGCAGTGCAGGCATACCTTGATTCCCTTGTTGTCATCTCTGAATCGTCCCTCAGCTTTGTGACTTTAGGTCCTCGACATGTTCTGTGTCGGACTGCCTCGATTTCGATTACGGAAATTTTTGTTTCTCTAAATCTCTGTTCTGATGGTATCTTAAGCATCTTCCCTGTCCTAAGCATCGCTCCCCCTGTCGATTAGACATTGCTAATCTTACGAAGGTGTCCTTAAATTGTCCCGACCTGTCTTCAACCACCAGTACTCTCTAAAGTCGTGTTCGTTAAAGCGCCATGATTTTAGGAAACGTACGGGCCACTACAGGAGCGCCCAAATTCATTCAACTAGAAACGTTTCTACTCGTCTTTTTTTCCGCGGCCGAAAGCTTGACCAAGTACTGGTGATTTAAGCACTGCTCTGTCCTAAGCATCCCTCTCCTAGGCATCTCTGACCTAAGCATCTCTGTCAAAAGCATCCCTGGCGATTGGACATTGTGTATCTCACGGTGATCCTCCTTGAATTGTCTCGAATAGAGAAACGATCTACGTCCACAATTTGACCGAGTGCGGGAGTATCTACGGGTAGCTTTTTTCTCGGATACGCTCGAACCCAACCGTGTGATGAATGAATGATTCTACCAAGTTTTCTGTGGGAGAAGTTTGGCGTTTCCCTTGTCTGTCGTTTGCACTTCAGAGAGCGTTCATCTGAAATCGTCATACAGACAGTTCATATCCGGAGCTTCGGTTTAGAGAGCGTTCATCATCTGTGATGAGAAGCAAATGCTGACTGTAGGACAACACAGCCACGTGTCCGTAATTTAGGCTATGCATCTTCAGGCAGCCCCTCCCTCATAAGCCGTGCGGTTAACGAACTGTGAGTGGAGGATAGAAGCTTTCACTCTATAGGTTAGCCCACCCCTATCTGGACAAGCTATAATTTACCCAACAAGTCGAACAATACTGTACACGCTGCATCGCGAAACGTTTTTTCTTGAGAAGTACTTGACAAGTAATCTATAAACCCCTGGAACCCACTGGGCTAGCTCTGTTGGTACACCCCTGAATAACGGAAACATTTACACGTCAGTTGGTACACCCCTGAATTTTTGAAATATAGACCCCTCAGTGTGGCCTAACTCAGTTCGAATGCCACTCCAAAGCAGATTGATAAAAAATTGTTAAGGTCCAATTAGCTCATTTGGCTGGTCAGTGTTTTGTTCAACCATCTGAGTCCACGAGTACTTGGCCCATATATCAGTCGTGGGAAAAAAATGAAGTAGAAAAACGTTTCCATTCGGATGAATGTGGACCGCTCATGAGGGGTCCGTACGTTTCCTAGTCGTGGCTTGGTAATGGGCACGACCTTGGGAAGAGTACTGGTGGTTTCAACGCCGTCGCCCTTTTTTCATTTTTTACCAAAGAAAAAGAGGGGGAACATTCCACCTTCCCCCCGCTCCTGCTAAAAGGGCATGGCCGCTGGAGATAACCCTTCGGATTGGTGTTTCTTTTTTTTTTTTCAATATTAAAATTAACAGGAGTTGCACGTGCAATTGGAGGCCGACTACATCATGGAAGATCTGTTGATGGTTCTGCACATTTGAAGATCTGTTGTTTTCTGTATTTTTTGTTTTTTTTTTTCTGACGGTAGAGCGTCCTGGACAGTTGAAGTCAGGTCGCTTCCAGGACAGTTTAACACAAAAAGAGAACGCAGAAAGAAAACCTCCATCACATGGATAGTTGAAGTCAGGTCGTTTCCAGGTGACATCGAGGTTTTCTTTTTGTGTTCTTTGTGCGGGTGCAACTAACTGCAAGTCCAACTCTCAAAGAAAGAGAAGAATGATCGCTCGCGCGTATTACGTGGTGGATTCTTGCTATGTGATCGCGTATATCCTTCAGACTTGGAGTGGGTGAAAGAGCGCTGTGATGCACGCACTCACTAAAATCTGGATTGGGAAGGAGCAGATGAAGAATAAATCGAGCCAAAAAATATGCGGACGAATAACACGGTAGAGAAGACGAAAAGGACATGGCCGCCCATGACAAGTGCGATGGTAAGCTGAGGTAAATACCGAAGACGAAGTGTACAAAAGCTTCTTTTTTTTTTTTTTTAACGGACACGTCCGTGCAGTGCTAGTGGTACTGACTGGGCCAGCCACCACTAACACCAGTGTATAAAAGTTGTTTGAGGCTTTAAGCCTTTTGTTTTGTTTTTTGTTTTGTTTTTTGTTTTGTTTTCTGTTTTGTTTTGTGTTCGAAGGGCGACGAACGTTTTGAAACGTCATTACTACTGAACGGACCGGGGCTCAGGTATTTAAGAATGATTCAGGTAATCTGGACCATTCTGGTCACCTGACTAGTATCTGGATTCGTATTTAAGAAAGATTCAGGTAATCTGGACCATTCTGGTCGGCGGCTGATTGTATGTGGATTCGAACTAAGGTATTGGTAAGAAGGGGTCGCGCAAAGACGACAAAGGGCCAGCGAGAGGAGGTAGAAGAAAAAGGAAGGGGAGGAGGAGGAGAAGGAAAGAATAAGGAAAGGAGGTGGCGGCGTGGATGTACTAACTGAGGTAGTAGGTCCGTTTGTGTCGAGGCTGATTTTATTGACAAATCTTGAACGGTGACAAATCAATTTTTTTTGTGGAAACTGAGAATTGTAGACATTGACGTGAAAAGGACAACATGAAAATGGAATGAAAAAAAGACAGACAGAAACGTAAACGAAGACGATCGCAAATCAAACGGGCCAGGAGACCTCAGCCAAGAGACTGAAAAGTGGAAGGAAGATAGCGAAAGGAGTTGAAATGGGAAAAGGGGGAATTTTTGTTTTCAAAAGGAGTGAAGACGGGGGCAATTTGATAGTCACTGCTGAGATTGAAATTCAGGAAAAGCTCTTTTAGTCCGAACAAAGCTTATCCTGTTTGGCCACTGCTGAAAAGCTGCACGGGAACGTGCTGAGGTGGGATTTTGACGTGTCGCAGGTGTGTGTGTGTGTGTGTGTGTGTGTGTGCGTGTGCGTGTGTTCGCAACATTTCTTTCACATCTCTCTTGTCTCACACATGCAACACTCACGTGTGTGCACGAGTGTGAGACAAAACGAGATGTGAGAGAAATGTTGCACACACACACACACACACACACTCAAAAGAGGGAGAGGTATGGATGGCAAGTGGACATACACGTCTCGAGCTGTCAGGAAATTGTACCCGTTTTGGTTAATATGTAAGAACCCTTTATTAAGCTCGGGGCCCATTTGGCCAGAGCTACGTTACCGAACGTACACGTACGGGGCCTTTCCGTACGAAACGTACAGATAATATCTGTACGGGAACCTGTACGCCCCCGTACGCCCCCGTACTGGAACCTGTCATCCAAAACATCCGAAAAACATACATGTGATGTAACATCCCAAAACAAGCAACATTTGCCTGAGCACCATCTGCAGATTCTAGTACCACTTGTACTGGTACGGGGGTGAGTACGAATCGCAACGTAGGGCCAGAGTTTGGTTACACTGGGGCAAGGTGGTATCTGTTCTTTCTCTAGCTAGCGAGCCTACGGCCTTTGCTTTTTCCAGAGTATATTAGATTGCTTTGTGTTTTGTGAGAGATTGATCATCGAAAGGTCCGTAAAAAAAAAAACAAAAAAACAATTCGTTATGGATTTTATGCCACTAGAATAATTCGTAATGCACCTCTTGACCTGTCAGGAATTTGTACCCGTTTTGGTTAAACCCCCAGTACTTGGCCCAGGTATGGGTCGTGGAAAAAATCAAGAGTAGAAACGTTTCTAGTCGGATGAATTTGGGCGCTTCTGTAGTGGTCTGTACGTTTCCTAAAATTGTTGTGCGTTAACGGGCACAACTCTAGGAAGTACTGCAGTGGTTGAACATGTAAGAAGAACCCTGTACTGGAAACTCAGGCAGGGCCCATTTGGCCAGAGTCGTTACTCGCGCAAAACATAAATCTTGGGATTGGCCGTTGGCTCAGCAGTTCCCGGTTGGAAACGCACATGCTCTGCTATTGTAGATGCGGGCTCAAAACTCCGTTGTCGTGGGCGCGTACACTCCTTTCACAGTGCACAAGCCATTCAAACACCAAAAAAATTTTCTGGTTTTTCTGGAAACATAACAAAGCTAAGTGTTTGGTGAACAAAAAATGATTTTGCTCCCCCGTGGGGCTGACGCATGGTAATGATTACAGACACTGTCTGCGCACCACCCAAGGCGTTTAGTCCATGGTTGGGTAGAGGTCTCAGGTCTAGATTAGGTTAGTTTTTGTTTGTGTAGAGATTGTGGGTCTGTCTGTGCGAGGCCTTGTTCGTATGCATTGCTTTGTGGTGTGTGTTGAGACGAATTTGTACACCGATGGCTGGAGAAGAAAGCAAAGTTCTTGCCAGGGGATATCCGCGCCGTCGCAAACACGAAGAGAATTGCTTTGAGAGTCTATCCACGCCTCGATAGTGCAACTGCTAATTTGAACTAGAGGGACACTCATTAAACCCCACCCCATTAAACCCCACATATGCTTCTGGATGCTTCAATGCCCTACATATTACCGATCAGCATAACCATGGGCAACTTATGTTTGCCGTGCCACCTTTTGAAACTGCTCTTTTGCTCCGCAATTCTGTGCTATGCCAAAAGAGAGAGCGAACCCAGAAGAAGAAAAGAAAAAGAAAACTCTGGGACCAACCATTAAGTCCCAAGGCCCATTATATACTCCCCGCCTCCCACCCCCACCGGCCCCCC
>BFEA01001149.1:33739-51867 GCA_003427395.1 Chara braunii
CAAATGAAGACCAGTCGTTGTAACCACACCCCGCCCTCTTCCGCACGCCTGACGTCCGTCGCCCGCCTCCACTCGCATGCGCACATTTCGAATTTTCAAATTTTGAAATTGTCCCTTGCGTGCCTTCCCGAAGGCCCTTTTTTCATTTCGAACGACGTCATTTCTTGGACGGCGGCCCGAAAAGCTGGACCACGGCAATCCAGACGGACACAAATGAAGACCAGCCGTCGTAACCACACCCCGCGGCCGTAAATACGCATATTAATCTGGCCGCGGGAGCCCCGAGGAATCGTCCTCGGGGGACGACTCCGAGGATGAGTGGAATGAAGGCGTCAAAATCCCCGAACCACTCCGAGGAATCGTCCTTGGGGCCCGATGAAGCCCCGAGGAGTGTCGAACGAGCCCCTTAAGCCCAACCAATTCAATTACCTGTCCAATCTGACAGGTCAGCCTTTCAGGCCTGGTTTTAAGCCCGGCCAATTACATTACCTGTAGAATCTGGACAGGACAGCCTTTCAGGCCTTTTTTTCTTGTCATATTGGAGGTGCAGAAAATTGAGATTGGTCTGCTTCTCTGTATCTCTGCATGAAACACATCCAGATTCAGGCTCTCTTTTTTTTTTTCTTTATAAAATTGAGGCTTATTAATGGGCACAACTTTAGGAAGTACTGGTGATTTCCTGCCAAATCTGGACAGTACAGCCTTTCAGGCCTCAGGCTGGTTTATGCCCAACCAATTCAATTTAATTTACCTGTCCAATCTGGACAGGACAGCCTTTCAGGCCTTTTTTCCTTGTCATTAGGCCTCGTTCCACACCACTAGAAATGTAAGGATTCTTTTTTTTTTTTTTTTTTTTTTTTTTAAAAGCCCTTTTCCAAGCCCACTATCCCGGTGGCCGTAAGAGAGCCACCAGGATTGGAGGCTTGGCCATTCGGGCTGCTCCATCTATTGGTGGGGAGCGGCACCTGCTGGAAACCGGGTCCAGCATCCCTTGGAAACAACATTGCGACCTCTGGGGCCGTGGACATTTGAGATATCATCTCGGGGCTGTCTGATCCCTAAGGGCTGCACACTGATACCCTTCCCTTACTGCGACACCCCCGTATGAATGGCCTGGCCCTGTTCCCGGTCGGTCTGTCTCACTCTTAGTAAGCTAAAATCCCCTTTTCCTACATGTCGACCGTACCCTGGGAACTGCAGCCCTTCCCTCTATCGAACTTGCTCACAACATCATTGAGAAAGCCAAGCTGTTTTGCAGAATAAAAAAATCCACACAGGGGGGCTGCCTCTCTCGGCAGGGTAGGCCGCCTCTGAGATCTTGCTTGTACCAGCACCAGGATTTCCCCCTTTCCAAAGGATAGCGTACCCTTCCATTGTTCATCAGGACCTCCTTCTCAGCCGGTGTTGAGTGAGGCCTGCCTTCATAATTGATTGTTTGCTGTCTCCCGCTTCCAGCAGTCAGCTAAGATTCCGCTCCTCCTGTTCGGGCCTGGGAAGACATGCTCCGTTGCTGCTGCCTTAGAGTCCCAGTTGCACATCCATATTGCCTGCAGGTCGGGGGAGGGAAATGTAAGGATTCTTACAAAATGGCCATTCCACCACACCCTAATGACGGAAAAAACGAACTTTAAAACGTTTCCACATTAAGTTTTTTGGCTGTTAGGGTCCGGCCCTACACAATAAGGGCGGCCCAGGCAAAAGGACGAAAATCTCTAAGAAGCCCTCGGAGGTGACTTGAAATGTAAGGGTGGGACCCTACGGATTGCCCGACAGGTCAAGGTCCTGACAGCCGGCCCTCCTCACCTTAGATGTAATGGCGGGTAAGTGTAGGGTCTTCCTTACGGGCTGTGGAACGAAAAAAAAAGTTAGGGTAAATTATTCACACTGGCCCAGTTAGGGTGCGCTTACAATCATGTAAGAATTCGTAAGTGGTGTAGAACGAGGCCCATTATAGTTTCAGGCTCTTAATCCTAACCCCTTTGTCAGTGGCACCTGATCATAATTTAGTCTCCTTGCAGTACTTTAAGGGCAACCACTGCTGTGACCAACCCCCCCCTCCCAATGATTAACAAGCGGGCCTTGCTCAGGTGGTACACACCCACCAACTGTTGAAATACTGACCCAAGTTCAGATCCAGGTACAACCAGATAACCAGAATCAAATCATCCTGGATTACCTGGGGCAGGTCAGTTCAATGATGATATCTCAAGGCCATCGCCCTTTCTTTTTTTTTTCTTTTTTTCTTTTTTTTTTTCTTTTTTTTTTCCTTGGTTTGTAAGCCTCACATTTAGGCCTAAGTGGTGTAGAACGAGGCCCATTATAGTTTCAGGCTCTTAATCCTAACCCCTTTGTCAGTGGCACCTGATCATAATTTAGTCTCCTTGCAGTACTTTAAGGGCAACCACTGCTGTGACCAACCCCCCCCTCCCAATGATTAACAAGCGGGCCTTGCTCAGGTGGTACACACCCACCAACTGTTGAAATACTGACCCAAGTTCAGATCCAGGTACAACCAGATAACCAGAATCAAATCATCCTGGATTACCTGGGGCAGGTCAGTCCAATGATGATATCTCAAGGCCATCGCCCTTTCTTTTTTTTTTCTTTTTTTCTTTTTTTTTTTCTTTTTTTTTTCCTTGGTTTGTAAGCCTCACATTTAGGGTGGTGTATCTTTCCATGTCCTACCGAAAGGTTCATTCTTGAAATTTGCAAATTTGGTGAGAGAGGTGGGCGAGGCCCCCTCGGTCTCACTCTGTTTTTTTTTCTTTTTTTCTTTTTTTTTTTTAACATCAAAGCCGGGAAACAGACCCGGCGTCCCTTACAAAACGTCACCGCAGCCCTGAGCTGAGCGAGGCTCTCCGTCCAGGCAAAGCTCATGCCACGACTGTGTCAAGGCAAAAATCCTTCTTCTCCTAATCTCTTCCACCAATTGTACGAAGTATTCTAACATCGGCGGCACCATCCTACAGTATCAAAGTGCTTAAGGAATTATCGACAGTTCGCACTAGTCCGCAATGTACTGTATTCTAGCTTTGGTGCTAATATCCTATAATAGCCTGAACTATCCTACTATCAGAAATTATGAACACTCCTTTTTTTTTTTCTTTTTTTCTTTTCTTTTTTAAAACGGGCCCAGTGCCCAAGGCTGATATTACCGATAAGAAGATTGAGGTCGGGGTCGTCACAGTCTACCTGGAGTGACAAAACAGAACATGCTGAGAACCAGGCTCAGCTTTCCCTCATATGATGATGATGATGATGATGATTTTCTGTGTAAACTGTGAGATAATCATACTAATGAGGATGATGTAAAGATGATGATGATTAGTACAGAAAAAATATAAAAGACTATGCTATATCAGCAATTCTGGTCTCCACAGGAGGCGTTGAAACAAATGGAAGAAGAAAAAACTCCAGGCCTGGACGGGCTACCAAAAGAATTATGGGAAGCCATGTGGACTAGTATTTCATAAGATCTCATGGACTATTATCACGCGGTCTGGAACACGGGACAGACAGGCGAAATAGTGGGGCAAGGTGTGCTGACGCTTCCTTACAAGAAAGGGGAAAGGACTAATATCAGGAACTACAGGCCTATTACCCTCCTTACTGTGGTTTACAAACTACTAGCTAAGGCACTAGCCAATTGCATGACACCAGTGATGAGTGACATCATTCATCCAGATCAAAGTGGCTTCATCAAAGGCAGAAATATCCAGGATAACATCCTCCTGGTCAACGAGATAATCAAACTATCACGGCAATCTAAAAACAACGCCGCAATCATCTTCATCGACTTTGAGAAAGCATACGATCACGTGGATTGGGTTTTTCTTGACAAATCCCTAGACAAACTAAATTTTGGCCATTACTTCAGACGTTGGATTGAGATTCTCCATGAAAATGCAACAACCAGGGTCATGGTAAATGGCAATCTGGCACCCCTTATCTGCCTCCAGAGGTCAGTCAGACAAGGCGACCCCATAGCGCCCTACCTGTTCGTTATTGTCATGGAGGCGCTGGCTGCCAACCTGAGGGTCCACAAAGAACTTAAAAGAATCCAAGTTACAGCAATACCTAAGGAGGCAATTCCGGTGTGCTCATTGTTTGTTGATAATCTGACACTGATGGTGGATGCCTCCAAAGAATCAATGGAGGAGGTGCAACACATGATAGATCGCTTCTGCACAATGTCAGACATGAAAGTTAATTGGGGGAACAAAATCTTTGGATGGTGGATACACCACCAAGGAGTGAGACCCCCTGAACAACCTAGAACCAACTGGCTCCCTAAAGAGAGTCCCATCAGGGTGCTTGGCATCTCCATGACGGCGGAAGGAAGACCCCCAACAAACAACGAGTGAATCTCTACCCCCCCTGGCCAAAATGGCTCTTTGGAGGGACAAGCATACCTCGTTGTTCGGTCATGCCCTGATCATCAACAATGTCGTTCTAGCCTCAATGTGGTATAAATTTGTCATTTGGGCCTTGGATACGATGCCTTACGCCCTCTGCGACGCCAGATTGCCGCTTTCCTTTGGCGGGGTGACCACGAACGACGAAATGTATTAAGTCAGGTAGCCTAACACTCTATTATCCAGCCCAAAACTCGGGGAGGTTTGGGCATCATCGACCCTCTATTGCAAACTAAAGCACTAGCCCTGCAATGGCTCAAGCGCCTCCTTTTCAACCCTGAGATCCCCTGGAGAGGGCTAGCTCTAGAACAGATCTCACGGCTTGCACCACAAACACCAGAAGAGATCGACCTATTGATGTGGTTGGAAAACAGAGAATGGTCCATCCCTCGAACAAGAGTGTCACAAAGGGACTCCCATTCTGAATGCCCCAAGCAAGCAACCAAAGTCGATATGCGGCACGACCCCTTCTAGACCACCCTTCTTAGGACATGGAGGAGTCTGGCCCCCCTAGACAAAACAGCGCCAGAAAGATGAGAGGAGGTGGCGCGCCAGCCCCTCTATGGAAACATATGGGTGGTAGACTCGACGGGCCGCATGCTCCTTAGCACGGATACCCCCTAGCGGAGCTGGATCAAGAAAGGGGTAATAAGGATTAAGGATATATGGGATGGGGATAAGAAGGACTGGATCGGACTTGACGAGCTCCGAGAGAGAATACGGTACTGCCACCGGCCGCACGAAGCCCAGGAGAGGCTAATAGAGATGATCCCACTAGCGTGGTGGAGAATATTCCACAAAGGCCCCTCCCTGCAGAAACTGGACTGGGTTGCAGTTAGAGACCAGCAAGGCAGTGTGGGTAGGGTGGTCCGCTTTCTCCAGGACGAAACAGTAGTTGTGCGGCTCTCACCGCTGGGGCAGGGCAACGTCATCCAAATAGCATCCGCCGGCGCTAATCTAACATGCCAAATAGAGGAGGTCTATAGAATCCGAGTGCTACAAGAGAATGAGCAATGGATAACTTACTATCCCGACATTCCCCTGCAACACCTGACCCTGGACCCGATAGAGTGGTCATGGTCAACCCAAGGTAGGCAAGGCAAGAAATTCACAAAATCCTTATATGCCTTGACTGTCAAGTCTGCCTACAGGCTTCTGAGACCGAAGGCTGCACTGCGTGACCAGGTGGGGGAACGTTGGAGAAACCACCTCAACGTTAGTAAACGGGAGTTGCAACCAATTCGATGGTTCAAAACAATCAAGGAAAAGCCAGCCAGATTGGCTTCGCTCCAATGGCAGATAAAGTCCCTGGAACAACAAGGGCGGACCCTTCCATGGTGCAAACTTTGCACGAATGCGTTCCCGTCCCGAAAAAGGCCCGAGACAATCGAACATATATTTCTCTAATGTCCAGGGGGACTCTGGTTATGGAGATGGTGGGACCGAGTGTGGGATCAATTGGGGACAAAAGTCCAATGGCCTTGGGATTGGAAGGCCCTACTATGCGAAACTTGGCCCAAGGGCCTGACAGAGCAAATGGATGAGTTCACAGGGAACATGCTTAGGATGGGACGACGGGCAATTCTATGGGCACTCTTATCGCGACGCTGCACCTTCGAAATGGAGGGGGCGCGATTGGAAGACACTGAATTCACTGAGAGCGTCCAGCAACATATTCAAACAGAAATAATTGCAAAATGGAACGAAGTAAAGGCACGACTCCAACTCCTTCATAAGCAAAGTGACATCGGACAAAAAATCCGGGACTTCAACTCAAACTAGCTTGGGGATGCAAATGGAGGGAGGATAGGCAAGGTGGAATGGAAGGGAGAACACACAGAGCACACAACTTCAGGGGAGGGTCAACTAGGGGTGGAGATCATCAGAGACTACCACCTGCAGTTTCATGAATGGACCCAAGTTGACACCTCGACCCCATTGAAACCTCCGGAACAATTCCCAAACTTCTTTACCCCCCCATCCAATTGTCTAGTGGATATGACATGGTATGGAATGGACTCTGCAGGACACTAGGGGGGACTGTACACGGTTTAGCCCGAGAGATTCAATGATGGCATGTTGTCCCCAGGTCATCAGTCAAAAAGACAGGAAGGCCTTCTCGGGATGATTAGGAGCAAATAGAAGTAATGCTAAAAAGTTTCAGGCCTTGACTGGTTTATCTGGCGCCTTTTCGAGGGTGAAGAGGATACTATTTAGGACTGCTCAGTCAATCCCCTGGGTAGCAGGGCAATCAATGCTGGCAGACCTCACTGATACCGCTTTCATTGTTCTTAGACATTCTCATTTTCTGTACAAGGGACACCGGACCCGTTTTCCAGCAGGTGATGTTCCCCACCAATAGATGGAGCCTCCCTCTTGGTGGTAGTGGTGTCTGCTCTTATCAGCAACACTAACACCGGTGGGGGCTGGTTTAAAAAAAAAAAAAAAAAAGCAATTCTGGTCTCCTAATCCGCGAACAACTCCTAACCCTCCCTGTACCAGGACATTACATCTCAGAGACAATGCCATCCTAACCAACGTCAACCATAGCTAACATGTTCTCGCCACCTAGACTATCCCTGGACCCACAGGTTGTCAAGGCAGTGCCCCCCGGTTCGCCACTGGATTGCCTTCCTCACTCAGCAAATCCCCAAATCTCTCTACAAGGCCTCACACTCCTACCATTTGCAGGTTACAGGGCAACACCCCAGCTCCAACCAGCATCGTTCTGGCATCGGCAAACCAGGGGCACCAAACAAAGCAACTCTGCAGATATCAGTCTAGATTCGATCATCCCTGAAATCCTATATCCCGAATGAGGAAGAAGGTCAGATGCCCCCAAGAGTTACAGAACGCCAGAAAGCTTGATATAACATGATTGAAAACTATGAAATTCTTTTTTTTTTTTTTCGAATAAAGAAGAAAATCGGAAGCCGCCAAAAATTATTAAAAATCAGCAAGCCCCCATTTTTGGATCCATTAGCTTCCCCCAGACCAGACTTAGCACTCCCAAGGGCCAAGACACCTCAACCTGCCCAATACCTGCCATCGCTGTCGTGTACTCACTACCAAAGCTATCCCCGACTCAAGGGTTGCCTTGACAGTACCTCCTAATTCGCCACTGAATTGCCTTCCACCCTCGACCATCCCCAGATCTCTCTACCAGGCCTCATGTTCCTGCTACAAAACAGGTCACAGGGCAAACACCCCAGCACAGGCTAGCGTCGTTCTCGCATCGGCCAACCAAGAACTCAGAACACTACTTACTCTAGCAGGCACCAAACTTACTTTTTTTTTTTTTTTTTTTTTTTGGAACCAGCTCCATCTATTGGTGGGGAGCATCACCTGCTGGAAACAGGGTCCAGCGTCCCTTGAATACATCTTTACAAATCTTTCCATTTTGAAAAGAACACCACTGTGCTGAAAAACGGGTCAAGCGTCCCATGTTGAAACTTGAACCCCCTTCCTAGCCTGTGGCCTGGTCAGGTAAAAGGTGGAAGGCCACTGGGGGGCACCAGTGGAGTTTCCCTCCTTCACCCTGCCTCGGCCTACCCCCTTCTTCCCCCGTGGCATTTGAATCATGTGCTGAGAGTTCAGCTCAATGTCATAAAATGAAATACCTCTCTTCTGCTGGAAACCGGGTCCAGCGTCCCATAAAAAGGCTTTCCAGAATCCAATTATTAATGGAAATGATGCCAAAGTGCTGGAAACCGGGTCCAACGTCCTTGGCGCAATGAAGAATGGTAGGAAAAGCAGTCCCTGCTGGAGGCCGGGTCCGGCGTCCCATACATCATCACAATTAAACGAGGAAAAGGGAATAATCAAGACGGCCTCCAGTGCGCTGCTCAGGTTCTTAGGAACAGTACAACCAGAGACAAAGGGTGAGGGGGGAAAGGGTCTGCGAAGTCCTGAGCAGGCCGCAGAGGGATGGTGGAATCAATCTTTGTCCATTCGCGAAAGTGAAGCTGATAATCCCTTGTTACTCCTGCCTGTTGTCCCCTCTGCAGTCCATCCTCTGCCCAAGTTACTGAGACATGACATCTTCCTTCAGAAGAAGATGAGACATGACATGCTTTGTCCTTCCTTCAGAAGAAGATAAGCATGTCATGTCCTTCCTCTATCGTCTCAGAGCATTTTTTACTAGGGTAGCCTTGAAGAGACGGGATTCAGCTATCCTTGAAATCCTGTTGACATGTCCAGAATAGAAGAAACCAGCAGTCACCTATGGAAGTGTCACACCCAGGTAAGAATTTCCTCCCCCTCTCCTCCTTCCCACCCTGTCCCTTCGCTGCCTCCGCCGACAGAGAGTGTCGAAATTTGAAGATCTTCCCCGGCCCGTCAGCCCCGACTTGGAACAGTCCCATCTTACACCCTACAACCCAAAGAAATTCAATTCCCACCAAAAGTATTCCTCTGCTACCCTATTCCCTAATCTGCCTCCGCTGAGGTTTGGTGCTTGCTCACATCAGCCCCAGCCCAGAGTAGAGTATCCCCCACCATTTGCTCATACCCCCTTCCGAGCATCACTACCCTCCTAGTGCTGCTGGTGTAGAGCAGAGCTCACCCTTCCAAGAATCCCTCATACAAAGAAATATTGATACACACAGGAGGAACAAAGAAAACACATGCAGAATTTAGAGTTCCATTTTTGTTGAAAAGCAATTGATACTGAGGAGAACTTATGGAAATACCAGAAGAAGATGAAACATGACATGCTTTGTCCCAAAGCCGCTAGAAAACAGGAAAGATTAATTAAACATCAATGAATTAATTCGATTTTTTTGTATTGAAAAATACCAATCAGGATGATAAGGATAGTCAAGAATATCGAGATTTTAGTCAGGATGAGACCTGACCTTGTTTATAACTAAGTTGATAGAGGACGGAAGAGATTAATTAACAATAAATTAATTAATTAATTCAAATTTTTAGGTACTTTAAAAAGTACCATTCAGGCTATGTTATCGTGAATTTGAGTCTATGATGATAAGAACTGTCAAGAATATTCTGAGATTTTAGTTAAGATAAAAGTCAAAAATAATTGAGATGTTGATTTAAGATGATTCTTAGAGCAAGGTTAATAAAATGAAATATGTTACCGAATAGGAACTAGTCGGTGAGAATCGAAATAACTGGGTATAAAAAACTCGCAGAGAATCGAAGGTTTATGACACCACATGCTTCATGAGTTCCCTCCCCCTCCCCCCTCTCCCTCATTCTATCCTTATCCTTGTAATCTCCCTATTACCCCTAGTCACCCCCCCATCATGTCCCTCTTTTACCGTCTTCCTCCTTTGCACTTTACCCCTTCCTCCACTCTCCCTCCTCGCCACTTCATACATTGATGCCCTACTCACTTTCCTCCCTCTCAGGACCAGTGCAGCAAAGCAATGCTCAAATCTCCCAAAAAACTAAGAAAGCAGCAGAACCCACAAACATCGAAGCAGCAAACAGGCGAGAGCAGTGAAAAAACATCAACACAAAAGGAAAGAAAAAAGGCAAGAGGGACAAAAAGGAGGAGGAGAAGGGTAAGAAGGACAGGAGTGGGATACGTAGAAGAAGAAAAGAAAAATAAAAGGAAGAGGAAATTGGACGTGGTGCAGCGACTACCCCCCAACCCTCCTAAACCAAACTTCTGTATGATGATGATGATGATGAAAGTGATGATGACGATGATGTTGATGCTGATGCTGCTGATGATGATAATCATGGTTATCACAACGAATATGCTGATGATGATGAAGATGAGAGAGAGAAAACCTCGCTGGCTAACCGAAGAGATCATGATGGTGATGATGATGATGATGAATTCACTCATCCCCGAGATGATACTGACAATAATGATAATGCTGGTTCTTGCTGCTAATTATTACAACAGAAAAATTTCCCAAAACTAAATAATCATTCTATAGTAAAATTACATTCTAAATTTTAAATTTTCATTCCATGTTAAAAAATGTCATTTAAATTTTAAAATTTGTTATCTTACTTGAAAACTTTCATTCCAAGAATGGGGTATCCCTTCTTATTTGAATTGCATGCTAGAGATGGAATGAAAGTCTGGATGAGTTCATGAAATATTTGAATTGGACTGTCATTCTATGTAAGGATTTTCAGTCATAAATAAGTTAATCCAATTTAAATTAGAAGGTATTTGTTATAGTAGAATGAAAGTTTAATTAAGACATTTCATAAACTCATCCAGACATTCATTCCATCTTGAACAAATAGATGTAGTTAGAAGGGAAAACTCATATTTAGATGGGAACTTGTAAAATAAAACTGAAAATTTTAAAATTGGACGGACATTGGAATGATAATTTATAAACATGAAAATTTTTTTTTGAATGGAATGTTTTTTCAACTTTCATTTCTCGTGGGAATTTTTCTGTTGTAGTTTGTGAGTGAAACGGAAAAGACGACGATCAGCCGGTGAACAACCTCGAGTTGGGGTCCTCCTTCTTATGACGACGCCTTGGATATCTCTTGAACTCCAACCTCGACAACCTCCACTCATAACCTCCCTACAATCTTCCTCCCGCCCCACGGGACACACTCTACTTTTCTTCCTCTCACGACAAGCCGACTTCCTCCACCAGAAATTAGCAAGATAAAGAACAAAAGTGATTACTCTTGAAGCAGTGCTCAATCAAAAGCAAAACTCCCCTCCACACGACATGCTAGACTGCAGCATTACTCGCATGAAGCATGAAACATAGAGATGGCACGCAAATGCTTTCGAAAGTCAGGAGGTAATGAGTGATGTGGTTCAAGCCCGTTGCCGCCCTCCGAAATCCGTCTCATGGTCCAGATCGAAAAGACGTGGATGCCATGCCAGTGCTGACGTGGCAGTGTGGCTCACGCGCGATTAGGTCACCCATGCGTCCCGGACAAACTCTTACACTTCCACCCGCTGCAGGTGCAGGCTGTAGAAGATGCCTGCACCCATGCCACCATCCTCACCTACTTTCCCCGCCAGGTTGACACGCGCGCCGTACTCGCCTCGCTCGCCCACACTTCACGTACACGCGTCTGTCAGTCGCGGTCAGATGCTCCCCCGGAAGCGCGCACCCACAACAACATCAAGACATGCAACGCGCGCGCCCACATCAGCGTCCCCTTTGTCGTACCCATCTCCATCGCTCTGCCAACGCTAATGTGATTACTCCTCCAAGTCTACAAACGATTATGCTCGATCAAAGGAAAAACCCTGAAAAAAACAGACAAGGTGCTCGACCCCGGGGACAATCCATTGTTACGAGTCTCGCAAAGGCACCCTAACATGTAGTAAAGAACTACATTGCTTTCCTTGTAAACCCTTTTCACTGCACCCTGTGCTCCCAGTCAGCCTGTACCGTTTGTTTAATGCCATATTTAACCTCTGCTCGAACCATTGGCCCCGTCAACCTGGCTTGGCATGTGGTTACTGAGTCCCTTAGTGTCCAAAAAGTTAACAGTATTACATCCCTGAGTGTCTCTTCCGCGTACTATGTGAAGCATTGTGGGAAAGGTACTCGCTTCGCTGCAGTTCCCTTTAAGAGGAATTGGTCTGTCCATCTAGATCTGTTTCCAGGCACAGGGGTTTCTAAGTGCCTCCGTCAGTCCCAAAAAGCCTGAGCAATGTTGCAATGCAACACGAAATGTTGCAGGTCTTCGATACGAGTCCCGGAGCATATCTAGCATTCCGCCCATGCCTTGATAGTGCGTTTTGCGCACCAAAGCGCCACCGAGATTTCTTGGTGCATCATAAGCCAGAGAAAGCTGACATGGTTAACGACAACCAAGTTGACTCCATCAATTTCACCCAGAATTTGGGTAACACTTCTAGCAATCTTGTCAGCGAGTCTACAATTCATCATGTTGCCAACCACCTAAGAGCCACCGTCCGGTTGACATCAACCTGGGGGGTAGAAAGAAGGTATCCCGGTTTGGTCGAATAGCGATGCATCTGAACCATTTAATTTTTGTGCAAGGGGTGTTCCCAGGCCCAATCGGACAAAAGATAAGAAGGACGAGAAAGGCAGAAGGGGCTATAGCCTGTTGCATTTTCCAAAACACAGACATGCATCAGGTCTTGGGGAGGTGGCAAAGACTCTTGATTTACGGCCAATGTCAAGACTGTTCCCAGGCCAAAAAAAACAACTTGCACCACCCAGCAAGAGCGTGGAGTTTGACTTTTCCTCCGAATAACTTTCCATTTCTTTCTTCTTTCCTTGTTTTGTTTTTTCGGAGACGGTACTCTGTCTTCTATCAAAAAAATGGCCGAGCCCGCTTGGCAGCCCAAAGGACTCCTCAAGAATGGACTGAAAAAGGGAAGAAGCCTGGAAAAATTTCCACATTGATCTCAAAGCTTCAGTCATTCCTGTGCAAATAAATGATGTTTTTTTCATCCGTAGAAGAAGATAAGATTTATCTAATAAAAAAAATATATCAAAAATAAAAAAAGAAATCCAAAGAAGAAAGAGGAGGGAAGATTCGTGAAGAAGAAGAGTACGACGATGAGGAGGACGAGGAGAAGAAGAAGAAGAAGAAGAAGAAGAAGACAGAAAAAGGAGGGACCACAAAGATGATCAGGAGTAGGAGAGGGAAGAGAAGAAGAAGAAGACTAGAAAAAGGGAACACAAACATGATGATGAGGATGATGAGGAGGAGGAGGAGGAGAGGGAGGAGGAGGAGGAGGAGGAGGAGGAGGAGGAGGAGGAGAAGAAGAAGAAGAAGAAGAAGAAGAAGAAGAAGAAGAAGAAGAACAACAACAACAACAACAACAAGCAGAAGAAGAAGAACAACAAGCAGAAGAAGAAGAAGAAGAAGAAGAAGAAGAAGAAGAAGAAGGGACCACAAAGATGATCAAGGAAAGGGTCCCATTAGGCAAGACTACTTCCGACTTTCTGCACCTGTCAACAAACACGTCCAGATTGGGGCCTCAAATCCAGTCTTCTTTCCAGATACCCTGCACTCCTTTTGAAAAAAAAATAAAAGAAAATCCACCCGTTTTTTTTTTTTTTTTTTTTTTTTTTTTTTTTTTTTTTTAAAGAAAGAGCCCAGTGCCCAAGCCTACAATTAAGAAATTGATTAAAACACTTATACTCATGCCTCTTCCCAATAGGGCTGGAAGAGCCTCGGCTACTGCTCCCCTGGGGTCTGGTCCCACCTTTAGCGTTGCGTTTTCTCAACGCTGAGTTTTCTATCATGTTTTTTCAACGCTAAATTTCTTGTTTCAAATTTATTGATGTCGAAATGGCGTCACACTGTTAAGTCTTGTTAACTCAACAACAGTAGGTGGGTCCAGACCCCTGGAAACACCTTCCCTGTATAACACGAATAAAGCTTAGTCACGGGGCATTGATTGCTTCCCCAGTGAGGAAGGATTAACCCCGTTGTGTGCAAGATCAATCTCTGCCCTACACGACTCCTCAATTATCGCTACTTCAATCTTCTACATTATGAGGAGTAGGGGAGATACAAATAAGGCAAAGAGCTGTGTAGCATCGTGTTCGGGTTCAGTGACCGAACCCGAACGTTCCGGACCGAACGTGAACGAGCACCGAAACTCTCCGAATGCGAACATAAAAATATTAAAAAAAAAAAAAAAAAAAACGCTCTCCGAAAAATCTGAAGAAGATATATGTTATGTACACTAATAATACAAACAACTTTTGTCTGGGAGATATGCTCAAATGCGTAACCAAACTCGAGTTAAAAGTCAGAAACCAAAAAATAAGTTTTTTTTTTTTTTTTTTTTTTTAACATGTTCGGCCGAACACGTTTGGGAGGCGTTCAACCGAATACCCGAACATGTTCGGACGTTCAGAAAAGCTCCAAACATGTTCGGTGTGCTACACAGGCAAAGAGATTGATTACAGGCCCAGAAACATTGGTAGTTCATCAGTAATTACGACGAGTTTCCCCTAAACAACAGTAGTTAACACAAACCAAAGGGGAACTCACTAATTCGAAGAAGATTCTAATCTATATGTAGAGCTCATCCAACGAAGTCAAACCCTAGCGGAGGGGGGGGGGGGGGAGAAAACAACCCAGGAGCCACACCCGCCTCCCAAACCCCCTCTCCACAACCTCTCTTCGTCCTCCTGAATCCCACGGGAACAACTCATCATCCTTCCACCCATCACTGCATCCCAAGATCAGCATCATCTCATACATAGCAGAATGTTCATGTGAGAGGACGAGATGAAATCGAATAGCCCTCGTCTTAGTAGCGGACCCATCAACAGATCTTGGTTGGATGTCGATTGTTTGGATCGTGATGAGCAAGTCATTCGTAGCCGGAAATTGTATAATTTCAGATGCCATCGTCAGAATCGTTGTTGATGTCATTGAAAAATTTGTTGATGTTGATGATGTCATCGTGCTTGGCGTTGTTGATGTAGATATAGGTATTTCATAGTTCATCGTCAGAATCGCTGTTGTTGTCATGGGATAAATTGGTGATGTTGATGATGTTATTGTGGTTGGCATTGTTGATGTAGATATATTTGAAGTGCTTATTGCTTGAAGTTGCTCAGATGTCGTCGTGAGAAGCGCAGTTGTTGTCGTGACGAAGATCGTTGATGTTGATCCTGTTGAAGATACCATCGTCGCTGTTGATATAGTTGCAGAGCTTATCACTGTTGTTGGAATTGTCTTTACTGTCAAATATGTCATTGGTGTAGAAGATGATTATGAAGACTGTTGCGGAGTACTTGTGGTTGTGCTGGCAAACAACACCCCTGATGTGCATATTGCCCCCTTATCACACAGATCGCTCTCTTCCTCGTAAATCGCATAGCAATCGCCCATCACGGAATCCGCGAGCTGCCAGTCAAGGAGATCTTCCGGCTGTGGATCAGATCCCTCTTCAAGTTCCCTGAGGACATTCAACATCCTCTGCCGATTGTCCTCCAGCCATGAGGTCCTTGAAGTCTTCCCCCTTTCAACTCCAGACCAATCACTGGCTGTTGAGGACACAAGGGTTACCATCTCCCTCAGTCGACGCCGCCTCTCCTTCAACTTGTAGATTCCATTTGCCGCCCCTTGTTGTAGATTTGCTGTTTCCATCCCCCTGCCATGCCCATCGTCCGATAGAGCGTCATTCGCAAGGACACAATCTGCACGCTGACTACAGGATTTTCCGTCCTGCCCATATCGCTATTCATTCCACCCTCGTCAAACCTCCTTAAGACATGAAGTTTGACCTTAGTTTTACCACAGCGATGGCGTCAACGCCGTCAGTGTTGGGAAATTACGAGGTCCTGCCAGTTCCCGAAGAAATGGGGCGTGGGACCCAGGGTGGGCAAGTCCCATAAATCTTAGGTTTTTTTTTTCTAAAAAAAAAAGTGTTGGAAAATTACGAGTTTCTGCCAGGTCCCGAAGAAATGGGGCGTGGGACCCAGAGTGGGCAAGTCCCATAAATCTTAGTTTTATTTTATCGGCGCCTCCGTTGCATAACGTGCACGTATGGGGCCTTTCCGTACAAAACATACAAGTAATATCTGTACAGGATCTATATAGGAACTTGTACGGGAACCTGTACGTCTTGTACGCCCTCGTACGGAAAAAAAATAAAATAAGCATAAAATAAAAAATAAAGTAATCAAACAAACCCGAAAAAACGATATGTGATGCAACAACACAAAACAAGCAACATTTGCCTGAGCATCATCTGCAAATTTTTATTACAAATTGAGAAAACAAAATAAAAACAATGTCGGATTTCAAAAAAAAAAAAAAAAAAAAAAAGTCGTACAGGTCCCCTAGCGTACGAGTAGCGTACGAGTACAGGAGTACGAATCTGTACTTGTACGAGGGTGCATACAAGTGGCAACGCAGGCCGACGCGTGAAACCACCAATACCTCTGCCAGTGTTGGGAAATTACGATGCCTTGGCCAGTAGCCGAATTTTTTTTTTTAAGGGCCAGTAGTTTTTTTTTTTTTTTAAGGGCCAAAAGTTTTTTGTTTTTTTTTTATTGGGCCCAGTGCCGAAGGCTTTAGATTTATCAACCAATAACCCGAGGCCGGGGTTCTCACAGTCTACCCGGAACAACTTGCAATCTGGGAGCATTACCCAATTTCGCTTTTTACGAAACCCCTTGGGACCCGAAACCATAGTTACCCGATTCACAATAGGTCATTGTCCTCAGACCTGATTCGGTCCTAACTATTCTATCCCTTATTCCTTAATTGCTGCTAAAGTATTTATGAAACTAAATAGAAGGTCAGCCAACCCTCCTAATGGGCATTCACTCAGTCTCAATCTTTCAGTAACCATGAAGGAAACCGAAACGTGTCATCAGATTTATAGAGAACCAGTTGTGCATTCAAACCTCATGTTCTGGAAAACCACCCTACAACTCTACAGCCTGGTTTCGCTCGGGTTCTTCTCTTCCAATCCGCTATAATGGTATGTCTAATCTCCGCCTTCACTTTATTAACAATAGCCTTCAATGATAGGTGTGAGTATCTGAAGACCTGATCAATACGATCACCCCAGATGACTCCAAAAATGATACCTCTAGTCACCTGCGTTACATACCTCCACCCCACCGTTGCAGGCATACCACCTGGCAGGATTTCTCATAAAACCCAGCTCTCATTCCATGGAAAAATATCTTTAGTGATCTGCTTCCACCATTGTTCCCACTAGATCCATACCCGATGTGATAGGGAGCATGCGTACCACAAATGGTAAGTGGTTTCCCATGTCCGATTGCAGCGCCCGCAGGTGGTAGAAATTTTCATTCCCTTAGAATGTAACCACATAGCCGAAGCTGTAACCAGAAGTGACTGCAAAGTTAAAATACTAGCTTGTTTTTGGGAGGGCAGTACCTTAAGTTATTTCCAAAGTGTCGTTAAATCCTTCCTTGCTAAAATAGGTAAGGATTGCTCATCCTTTCGCTTCGTTATTATCTCCGACGATTCTCTGTTGGTTGTTTCTTACTCTGCCGACGAATTAGTTTCACGCCTTTCCGAGTAAAGTAACCACTCAAGCTTACCACTTTGCGGGTCTTCTGATCCATCCAGCCAATCGAACAGGGATTCAGAGCTATGTCCAACAAGGGTCTCCCTTTAGCCACCAGTTTCACCTCTGGGTAGCTGTCTGTACTGTTATCTGCATTGCCACTCATAAGACTGCCTTTAACTTGAACCTCTGTTAATACCTGACTGGTGTCCTCCAGAGATGGGACTATTCTCTTCCCTTTGAAGCTCAGTAATCTGGTAAAGGAAGTGGTTGTTGTTTTAGTCCACTCCTCCACAGCAAAACCACTGCCTGCTTCAGGCCACAATTGGTTCCAATATTCCTATTGTTGATTCAGTTGTTGCTACTGTCTCGGTTGTTGTTGTTGTTGATGTTGCTGTTGCTGTTGAGACTGCTGCCTCTACTGTTGATGTGTTCCTGCCACCTTGAGCCATCGACTCCCAGAGACCTGTCCGTTGAGTAGTTGGGTCCATTTCTGAGGAAGGGAGTTCTGAATGTCTGTCATATGTTCTTCAACATTACGTAGATGCTGGAGTTGCTTTCTTAAACCACTCGTACCTCACTCAGTGTTCGGCCGCGGGCCTTCCCGTATACGCGCCTCAGCCTCAGGCTGGTCGGCCAAGGGAAGGCCCGGCCGTAGCGCCAAGGCCGGACCCCGCTTCTGTAGGGACGACAAACAATCAAAAAAAAAAGAAGAAAAAAAAAATGAAATACACAAACGGAAAAAAAAAACGGGAGAA
>BFEA01001149.1:52862-63031 GCA_003427395.1 Chara braunii
CCCAGCAGAGCACAGCTACAGACTATTTCACAGTGTATGTCAATAGGTTAGGTCTCTTGCATGTTTCACATAAGGTCCTGTGTTCGATACCAGACTGTAACTTAGGGCTGGTCATCCTCTCAGTTCGTGGTCAAAGGCTTGAGGCTGGCATAGCAGTTCCTTAGTACGGATGTCGGGAGTGTCAGGACATTGTACAGTTTACCGCAGGGCCAGAACGGGCTCCTAGGACATACGAGGGAACAGAGGATTGTCTGCTCTTAGTTTACCATACAACACAGGGCCTAGAGATTATCCACGGTCAATACATACAGCCCATGGTTCACGATTGAGGGTGGGCTATCCTCCTAGTACATACCTTAGAGTTGAGGCTGGCATAGCAGTCCTTAGTACGGATGTCGGGGGTGTCAGGAGACACTGCACCTTACCGGCCGGACCAGGCTCCAGGGATATACGAGGGAACAGAGGACCCCCATCTCTCTACCTTAGCCAGGGTCAGTACATACAGCCCGTGATTCACGATTGAGGGTGGGCTATCCTCCTAGTACGTACCTTAGAGTTGAGGCTGGCATGGGAGTCCTTAGTACGGATGTCGGGGGTGTCAGGAGACACTGCACCTTACCAGCCGGAACAGGCTCCAGGGATATACGAGGGAACAGAGGATCCCCATCTCTCTACCATCTACATCATAGTACACTGTAGTAAAAAGACAACATAATGGATAAAGAAACTCAGTCCATAAATCATGACCTAGGGTTGGCTATCCTCTAGTACGTAGCATAGGATTGAGGCTGGCATAGCAGTTCCTTAGTACGGGATGTCGGGGGTGTCATGGCCGGAACGGGCTCCAGGGACATACGGGGAACGGAGGATACCCAGCTCTCTATCATCACCATACAACTAAGCTAAGATGGGAGTCACTGTGCACCCTCATGAAGACCTGTAGAAGCATGTTCATACCTAGCTTTCGAAGTTCCCGTGCAATTAGGCTTGCACGGCGTCTGCTTCAACCGGGGCTGAGCAGGGGGTAGGCATCTCTGCCTGTCTCTTATACACATCTAGATGTGTATAAGAGACAGGTGTAGCGGATATTGGCATGTGGAAAGGGTTCGCTACACCGCGGTTCCTCTCTCTCTCTCTCTCTCTCTCTCTCTCTCTCTCTCTCTCTCTCTCTCTCTCTCTCTGTGTCTCTCTCGTTCTCGCTCTCTCTCTCGTGTCGCCGCTGGCCTCTTGGTACTGCGCCCTCCATAGGATGACCAAAATCAAATGAATCTCGTGCTATAGCGTGGGAATATACACTACCATACTTTTTTTTGTTTTTTTTTTTCGTTTTTTTTTTTCGTTTTTTTTTTTTCCGTTTTTTTTTTTTTCCGTTTTTTTCGTTCGTTTCACTCCGACGTTCGGGATGCGTGCGCCCGGTAGTCTGAGCCTCGGCCCGGATCGGCGTACCGGTCGGCTGACTCTCGGACTCGATATCTGGGCCAGGTACTGGTGGTTTAAAGATGCTTCTGACCTTCAGTCCCCAAGTTCAAGATCCCATAAGGCCACAATTCTAACCACACCTCGTTCTACCCAAGCCTTACCGAAATTTCCCAGGGCATCGTAAGTTGAAAAGGAAGTACTATCTGGGCCACTTATCAAAGCATTCTCAAATATTGGTTGCACAAGCACATCCTCCAAAGTTTTTTGATGTACAAGATTAGTAGGCAAAATCTTAGACCACGCATAGAAGATATCTCCCCAGAACCGAGATTTTGGTCGTTTCCGACAGTAGGACCTACTAAAAATGCAACTCCAGATATTTGCAGGGTCACACAAACTCCATTCCTCGCTAAGTATGTACTCTTCCAACCATATCCATGCATGTTTGTAGTCTGCTAAGATCGCTTTGATCGATCATTTTGCCAAAAGTGCTATATTCTGTCGTTTTGGATCTAGAATCCCAACCCCCCCTTCCTCCCTAGGGAAGGTCAATGATTTCGAGACTATTTTGGAGAGAAAGCCATCCTCTTTTGTGTCTTCACTTGCTTCTGGTTTCCAAAGAAATCTAGAGGCTCCATTTCCTATCTTTCTGTACGCATGGTCTTGTAACAGATGGACTTGTAGAGGGTACCACAGGATTGAGAAGGCTGAAAAAGTAAGCACTAGGGCTCGACCAGGAACAGACAAGTGTCGCGTGTAATCCCATTTATCTATTATGTGGCAGATTTTCTCCACCAACAGTTGGTCTTGAAACTCTGAATTATTTGATAGTGACACTTGAACCCCCAGATAGCGATCTGAAGTCTCTGTGGGTATGCGCCTCATTCCCCAGTCCACTTGGAGTTGAAATTGTGTCGGTCCTGCCGGCAAGAAAAACACTGACTTGTTCAAGTTTATTGAGGCCTCAGATAATATACAATAGTCATTTAATATTTCACGAATACACAACAGTGAGTTCCTTTCATTTAAACATGTTACGGTCAGGTCATCAGCCAAGGCTCCCTCTTTCCATTGGTAATTGTTGTGTAGTTCTAGTCCTGTAATCTAATCATTGAATCTTATGCTGTCCAGCATGACTTCCAAGTGCAATACGAAAAGTAGGGGGGCTAAGGGGCACCCTTGTCTCAGCGAGCGAGACAGATTGAATTCTTGGGACATCTGATTGTTCACCATCACCATTGCTGTAGAAGTCGAGTACATCATTGAGATCCATCTTCAGAAGTTCGGGCCGAAACCCATATGCATAAGTGTTGTGCCTACGAAGGCCCAACCGACTTTATCATAGGCCTTCTCCATGTCTATTAGGAGAATAACCACATTTCTATTTTCCTGGGCTATCACTTTTAGTGCCTGGATGGTGGCTGCTATATTATCCATTATAGACATGTGCTTTACAAAGGCTTCCTCCTCTGGTCCAACTAGATCTGGTAGGTATTTGGCCAGACGCAGGGCCAAGGCTTTTGCTAAGATTTCGTATGACACATTTAATAACGAAATTGGTCTCCAATTTCTAATATCTAGCTTGTCTCCTGTTTTGTAAAGCAAGGTAATGATCCCTTTCTGCATTCCTTTAAATACTGAGCCCCCTATAAATACCCCATTGTATACCTCTACCAGCGCTGGACCCAGTGCCTCCCACAAGGTCAGATAGACTTCCACAGGCAACCCGTCAGACCCTGGGCATTTTCCAGATGCCATTTGTTCCACAACACATCTGAGTTCCTCTATTGTAAAAGGTTGGTCCAAGTCCTGTTTCCCAGCATTGTGCATATGAGCTGTGGACTTGGACCAAATTGGTGATATTATTCTTAGATCCCTTTGGAAGGAGTCATTTGGACGCCTGGTAGTCAGGATGTCTTTGAAATGTAGCTGGGCATATTGGCGCATACCCAACGCCGAAATGGAAAAGGGGTGTGACAACTCTCGAATCAGAGGTTTGGTCGTCCTGAGAAACAGTCTACGAAATGTGTCTCAGTTCAATCTGTCATTTGTGATGATACCTTTTTGCTGAAGCCACGCCTTTCACTTTTTCTGTTGCGTGATTTGTAGGCAGTCCAATTCAGTGAGTGTTTTTTTCCGAGCCTCCGTCCAATAAACATCTGAGATAGGGTGATTTCCAAAGTTGTTTTCAGCCTGTTTAATTCTACTAATCAACTTATGTTCCAGGCGATTACCTTCAATTTCTTTAATTCTTGAAAATACCTCAAGGTAGTTTTTCATGATATTCAGACCCATCTCAAACCAAGATTCTGTTTTAGTGAAGAGAGGACGTGCTCCTTGCCATTTTTTCCAATGTTTATTGGCCCATTCCTGCAGTTTCTCGTCTTTCAGATGTTCAACGTTGAGGCGAAATTGTATTTTTCCTGCGTTAGGAGGGTCCCGCACGTCCATTTCCAACGTTACTGGATAATTATCAGACATAGAGGCAGTTCCAATTTCCACGCTTCGGCATCTATCCCAAAGTGTTCCTCTGACCCAAAAGAAGTCAAATTTGCGCCTTACTGGTGGGGCTTGTGAGCTATGCAATATGTACTCCTGAGTATCAGGATGAACTTCGATGAAGTATTTTGTAGGCGTCTGTTAGCTGTTGTGATTCCATGATGGCGTGCAACAGTCGTCCGTCCGTCCTAATCCCTTCCAATTTTTGTGAATTCAGTCTCGGGTTCAAGATTGTATTCCAGTCTGCTGCAATAAGTAGGTTGAAATTGTCCGGTAAGACTGCAGGGAGTTCTGCCAAAAAGGCAATTCGATCATTATAGATAGCAGGCACATAGACCGACATTATTGTTCATATTTCTTCCAAAACTATACCCACACCCATCGACCCCACAGATCGGCCATGGAATCCATAATACATATGTCGAGATCCTTATGGAACCAAATACCCACTCCCCCTCTGGTACCACGTGCGGGTGACCAGAACTGGGGCCTATTCCGCCAGTTGCTCCCTGTGACTCGCTCTTCGTTCAATTTGGTTTCTTGAAGACACATTGTGTGTTTTCTTTTCATGCATCCATGATTTGAGTCTTTCTCTTTTCCTTCTAGTGTCTGTGTCACATAGACCGCAAACATTCCAGGTGGTGATGTTAATTTTGTGCTTTAGGGGCATTTACCCCTGTGGCACCGCCATTTTTTTGGATTCAGTTCACGGTCGATGTCGAACTCTTAGTCTTGAGGTCCTTCCCTGCGCTTCCCTTGCTTTTGTTAACAATAACTTCCCGTGGGAGGCGCAGATAACCAATAAAGGAGGACCCCAAGAGCATTTCCCTTTGGGATGCGGTCTATAGCCATTCCACTATCGAAGAGGCGGAAATCTCTTTTGTGATGCTGATCTTGTCCAGATTCTCATTTATCGGTGATGACAGATGAATCAGCGGTGTCCATGTAAATCCTGCCTGTTCCATAATCGGAATCTGGGCATCATCCATTTTCTTCTCCATGCATGCCACATATAATCGGGCAGGTGGTTCGTTATCTCTTTCCACTGTATATATGCCAATATTCAGGAATCATTCTGATAGTCAATCCATCATGCACCCAGCCTTTCACCTTACGGAAGATGAACGATTCAATCAAACAATCGTTCGTTTCCAGTGGGGTGGACGACAGAGATACTGTCCCAGATAAATTTGTTCTGGTTAGAAACACCACTTGATTATCACCTGCCACTGGGATCACAGGGAGGAGGATTCGAGGAATAGCCATCTGCTCTTTGGTTAGCGAGCATATCTGTCATGTTGCCGATAGTGTGGTGGAGTTTTTACGATAGATATTTCCCTTCTGTAAGGACTCCCTGCTTGACTCCCGACAAGAACTGGAACCGTCTGTTTCTTTTCTGCTATGTTCCCGTGAGCGTGATTTCATCATTATACGAGATCTCTTCAGGGGGGATGAGTCGGGGCCTTTTGTAATCGCAGCTCTGCTGTCCCCCACCATATCCTCCCAGTCTCTGGATGCGTCTGTGTCAACTCAGTCAATATTAATTTTATTCACCGGGCTCTTGTGAGCATCCTTCATTACTTTGTCTGAATTTTTCGATTTCTCTAATGATCTTGATATAGATGATACAACCTTCTCTCGGTGTGCTTTCTGCCCAGATGATTGCTTGCTTGATTGGGATACTTTCTCTGATTTGCTTGTGGAGCTTTTCTCCTTCACTGTTCCGTGCTGGTTCCCTTTAGTGGGTTTCTTCGGGTCCTTTTTGGCATCTGAAGGTCCCACTGTTGAGCTCTGCGTTGTTCCCCCTGCCTTTCCCCCTACACATTTTGGTATCTATTTCATCCGGCTGTTGGTACCGTCTGGCCCAGAGGCACAAATCCCCAGAAGGGTGGGAGAGGGACTGACTCCTTCGTAGTAGGGTCAGCGAAGAAGTCAGACTCCATCGCCAGACAACAAGTGTTCGATTCGGTATGGTAGTGCATGCGACATGTGTTGCACCACGGTGTGGCTGCTGATATTACTTCCACATGGTACTCCCCTTTTTTGGGGATTCCCACGATTATTTTCTTTTTCACTCTCAGTTCAGCCAACGGATCCAAATCAAACCGGACATTGCCCAATTCTGGCTCCTCGACAAATTCCTTAAACGGGTGAAGCTTTATTGCCTTGCTGAAATTGCGTTCCACAGCAATACGAAGTGCTGCCATTAATTGCATTGGGACATTCAGACAACGGATCCAAAAGATCTTAGGTTTGCCCGTGCTTTTGAAGAATTTAATTTCGGCTAGGTCCATCCAAGATAGGAAGGACACTTTGTAGGTCTTGCCTTTCAACTCAATCGACACTCCCTCTTCTTGTTTCAACCAGTCAGCGATCTCTCTGGTACTAGCCACGTATGTGGCAAGATTCTTTCCTTCGTTTTGATAACGACCCCGTTTTGTATCCAAGTCGATATCCCCGTTGTCATACCATAAATTTTTGTAAACCGGTACCAGTTGCTTTTTAATGTCATTCGATAGGCTTCCGGCTTCTTGGTGAAACTGAATGGTGACTGCGTGTTCCCTCAACCATTCCGTTTGAGCGTCGGAGAAATCCTCGTCTAGGCTTAGGCGAGCAAAGTCTTCTCCCAATTCAGTAGTCCCGATACGCAATCCCGATGGAAGAAGTTCATCGTGAAAACATGTGTTGAGTAGTTCTTTGATGTAAGTTTTCTCTTCGTTAGTATAATTAAGTTTTATCCTTTGATCTGAGACAGTTTCTCCCACCGCATGTAGGTTAGGAAGGCACGGTTCCATAGCTGCTTCCTTCAGTTAAGATTTTGCGATTGTATTATACTGACTACCCGAACAGGTACGGATAGACTCCAATACCAACATGCCAGTAGTTATATATATGTGAGGCCTCAATAAATATGAGCGAAGTTCAGGGTTCCAAAGCAGCACAACATAGAATCTGATGTGTTTGCTCACCAACGGATCTTCCATGCATCTTGGCTATGATTGGGTTGATCGTTCTTCTTTCTCCGCAGCTTGTGAAAAGGACAGAGCATGGACGGGGCATGGATACTCCGAGCCCCCTGGGAGAGACTTCCGCCCTGTTCACTGTTGAACTCACTGTTGAACAGTTGCTTCCCCGGAAGGGGTCGTGGTGGAGCTCTCCTAACCACCATAGATTAACTATGGTAGGAGGGGGGTGTCCCAGTTACCTGGGAGTTGACAAAAGGACGCTGTAGCATGGTGACGACAGCTACTTTGAGTGGTGCGTTTGTGCCGCCAAATTAGCGCTTGGAGTTCACATCGGCCCTCTCCATTCTGAATGTTACTGTTTTCCTTTTTTTTTTCTTGGTCTTGTGTTTCTTATGAGTCCCCTGTCCGTGAATTGCTCAAGCTGTCCGTGATCTGCTCAAGCTGTGTTTTGTCAAAGGATTGTAAGGCTTATCACACTGGCACCTAGGGGAATGTATCCAGCCATTTTCACGGCGGGATCCTTGTGCCCACTTTTTTCCCCTTTTATTCTCTTTTTGGAATCTGACAACCTGGCCACGGGGCTAAGATGCCCTCATTGAGGGCACACTCACACTACCACTTCCAAGAATGTATACAACTACAATCACGGCCAAAGCTTTGTTTCCTTTTTTTTTTTTTTTTCTGAGGTTCATGGCTGCAACTTTTCTTCTTCTTTTTTTTTCCGTTAGAGTACCAGAAAGAAAACGGAGTGGTCCAGCTAGCGGGCCTCCATCAAGTAGAATCTCGTCTGGCTGAATTGGTTGCGGCTAACCCCTCGAAGTGGATCAATATCATCTCCAACCAGTCAAAGACCTACAAGGAACAGCAATGGTTCCAATCAGCAACCACGCGGACCCGGCTTTTCGAAATTGAAGAAATCCGTACGGATGGTGTGACGTTGGCCTCGGAATGGACACTGGACAACTCAGACCTCCAACAGCTCAACCACTCGATGCCCACATGCTTGCTAGGTATGCAGGAGATAACAGTTCACAAGACTTCAGAAGGTTTTATTACCAAGTCCTTGGCCCAATCCACCGCGACACAGGACTGGAAACCAGACACGGGTAAGTTCGGCTGGAAAATTTCTGTTCCAGGCAAAGAAACCAGGAAGGTCWCGGTACAAGACTACTCCTCCAAGTTAGGATATAGTCTTCAGTCTGAAGCYCACTCCATTCAAGCTGGTCTATCTGTAAATTGGCAGCATAGGGCAGCATCTCTGAAGCTCAGCCCAATATCCCAATCCTGGGTACTCTTCTTTATCCAACTTTTGCTATCATCATTGGAAACCAAAGTGGGGGGTCTTCAATGGTTGCATCTTCATTCCAGCACTCCCACAGCCCTCTGGTGCTCACAGAAAGGTATGTCTGTATCAACAGTCTGCGAAGCCTGTGTCCATCCATCTCTAGAAGATTGGCTACATCTCTGGTGGGAATGCGTCATTGCTAGAGGTTTCTGGGACTTTCTCAACTCGACCTGGGAAAAGGCCTACGCTGTTGCTGACTTCTGGAACCAAGACTTCGTTCTCACAGGCAGAGTGTCTCCCTCCTTTAGAAATCAGCAGGTGGAAACTGTGGCTCAGATATTTAGAAGAAGAGCTTTCYGGTMCTTAYGGATTGCTAGGAGAGACRGGAGATTTCTGAACTYTAACCCACCGTTTTCATCCCTGATTTCCAAATTCAGACACTCTCTCAGAACAGAAATTGCTGCAGAATGGGTCCAAATCAAAAAGAGGACTGGAGACCATAAGATAGCTAAGGAAACGTTTGAAAGGAAATGGTCTCGCCCCTTCAAGTGGGCAGGGTTAGCCACGGATAACAGTATCTTCAACATAGAGTACCTATGGGACTATCACCGCAGTCCTGGTTCTTCACCTCTCACAACTGGCAGCTCATCGCTGAGAGGGACTAGCGGTGATGATGGAGTCACTGACGGAACTCTGTGTTGATTACTCTGCTAGACAGTGAGATATTSAGCTAGGTGCCTAGTGCACCTGTAGGCAACGGGAAGATTAGAGATGGGATGTTTGGATGGGAAGGAGATTGCCTTTGCTTGTAATAGTGGCATGCTTTTGAGAAGGGACACTGGACCCGGTTTCCAGGAGCCTACAGCTGGGTAAAGGCCCAAGCATGTTTTCAGTGCCGGGTTGTATTGTTGAGGTGTATTCCGGGCCTCTGTCTCTGCTTTGAAATACAACATCTCAAAATTGCAAAAAAAAAAAAAAAAAAAGAAGCACCGTCGGAGTGTTGCGCCGAAGCCCTGTTTAGGCAAAAGAGGTCAGGAAAACCTCACAATCAACCCGGAGGAAAAACTGGGGCCATTACCCAGCTTAGGCTTGTGCTGGAAACTGAATCCAGCGTCTCGTACTTCCTGTCATAAAAACTTCTACCAAATAACCCATGAAAAAAAGGCCGTCTAGGGCTGTATCCCTAAGTCTTCGGTATTTCCAGGAGCATTACCCTGCTCCGCTGCTTGAGAGTCTATCTGCGACTCCCCGTTCCTCGCTGTGAACATCCCTTCCACTCCTAATCTCCTAGTCTGTATTCCCATGTCATCTATTCCTCAGGCCCTAAGCCACGGGCCTATTTCCATCTTTAGATCTGTATTAACTGTAGACAACCGATTGTCAATCGCCCAGGTCGTCAAGAACCAAATCTTACCTTTTTTCTGCCAATCTGCCCACATTATTCTCCTTATCTCTACTTTTACCGTGTTCTCCATCTGTTTCGCTGACCAGTGTTCATCCTTAAACAGGGCGTCGTTCCTGACCTGCCACAACACTCTCATGATTATACCTCTGCAAGTCTGGATTTTTAAAAATTCTTCTCTCAATCTTTTTTTTTTTTTTTTTTCCTCTCAATCTTCTCTTCTTTGTATATGTATTATCGTCACCTCATCTAAGTATAGTTGGGGGGAACACGAACCAAACCTGGGGCGTAGTCCCATGGCTGCGTATACGGGGTCACGTTTTGTTCGGATGCAGCCAAACGGCCACTGTGTCCAGCTGCATTCACAACATATTCACAATGTTGTCCGGTGGAGATCTTGCAACTAGGCCTTAAAAACAGGTGTAAGCGGGTATAAGTGGGTACACAGGACTTCGCGGTCGCCGACTGGAGACGGACCGGTAGTTCTGTGAGGTAACATGGTGGCAGTCGCGGCGGAGGACGCGTGGTCGTTGATCTCTCTCTCTCTCTCTCTCTCTCTCTCTCTCTCTCTCTCTCTCTCTCTCTCTCTCTCTCTCTC